>JANHGO010001800.1:0-32666 GCA_024606505.1 Aquila spilogaster
GGCGCGGATCCGTGGCGGGAGGATCGCGGGTTATAAGCGGACCTCTCTCTCTCCGCCCCCGAGCGAAGTCTCCCTCCGCCCCCGCCCGCGCTCCCCACCCCTTCCTCCGGCCGCGGAGAAGGGCATGGAGTTCGCGGGAGCCTATAAAAGCCCCTGAGAGCGCGCCGGGGCTACGGCGTTGCGATAGCTGACCGGCGCACCATGTCCCATCACTGGGGGTACGACAGCCACAATGGTGAGTGTGGGGCACGGCGGGACGCCTTGCCTGCCGGCCGCCCCGGGAAGCAGCGCCGCGGCTCTGCCGTTCCGTGAGCTCGGAGGCTTTGCTTCGGTTTTGCTGCTGTAACCTTGAGATGCCACCTGCGCCTGAGCAGCGCGCCGAGCATCCTCTGCGTTCCGACGCGCGGGGACGGGGCAGAGGGTGCCCCGGCGGAACCCGGCTGCGTCCCCTCATGTCGGGGGCTGCCCCCGCCTCGCTCCCCGAGCGGAGCTTCCCCTCACTCGTTCAGGTGCCCCGGGGACGTCGCGCTCCGCAGAGCGGTACCTCTGGCCCCTGAGCCGCCCCGCGCTCTCTTGCAGGACCCGCGCACTGGCACGAGCACTTCCCCATCGCCAACGGGGAGCGCCAGTCGCCCATCGCCATCAGCACCAAGGCCGCCCGCTACGACCCCGCGCTGAAGCCCCTCAGCTTCAGCTACGATGCCGGCACGGCCAAAGCCATCGTCAACAACGGGCACTCCTTCAACGTGGAGTTCGACGACTCATCCGACAAGTCAGGTGAGCGCATCCGTGTGTGCGTGCCGGGAGAGCGCGATGCTGTCGCTAACGCTGCTATTAATGCTAAGCATCTACTGAAGCCGCAGGGTTTCTTTTTTTCATTCTTAAAAATACATATATTTTGGAATACTGGGCTCCTCTTAGAAGAACGCTACGGCCCTACTCTAAACTCTGTAGAAGTGAACTCTTCCTTCCCAGTTAATTGTGGAGGATTTGGGTATGGGCTTGAATGGGAGGGGGGAAAAAAAAGATGGATTATAAGAGCAGTTCTAGGCATCGCTCATCGTAAGCTACTGAACAAATGGTTAATGGGGATGCAGAAGGCACCGCTGGAGGAAATGGGCTGTAGAATAACAGAGGATTACAGTTACCAGCATGGAGCAGAAATAGTTTGGAAATAGTTTCTTTGGTTACCAAAATATTATTTCATATTTCTGAAGCCAATATGCTCCCAGGTTAGTGCAGAAACAGAAGAATGATTAGGAAATACCTCTTTGTTCTTCTCTAACTTAAACAAAAATTACTCATGTTTCTTGACTTAAGGCTTTCTAGATAAAGACAACATATATCCCAGGCATTCCCACCAAGTTTGCTGGCAGGCGGCTGGCCCGCCGTGTCCCATGGGTCATTGTGCTGCGCGATGGAGCTCAGCTTCATCTGTGAACCCCACAGTAACCCCGCTGGGGGGAACGGCCCTGTCGGTGGGCAAAGGGAATCTAAGATATAGCTGCAAGAAAGGTTCTGCACGTTGTCCTTAGTTGTAGTTTCTCCCTTGGCTGGGTTTGCAGAAATCACCTTGCTGCAATGAGTGCGCCTCTATTTTTAATTCAGAGAGCAAAACCAGCCTCACTGTAAGTCGCCGCCTTCTCCAGACGCTGCCTGATTTAACTTGTGTGAGCAAGTGCCCTGTTTTGCTGAGCATTTCCTTAGCAGTTTCACTTAAGGAATGGTGCTGGAAGCAAAGAAACCATGCCTACCGAAAAATGTGGGTTTTTTGTAGATAATGTTATACAAGGGTATGTCAGACAGTCAGTGCTGCACTAAGAATTTGTGTTTCAGTTGTGATCATTATACTGAACAGTGTTAGCGGGTCAGCTAAGTGCTTCACAGATGCATAGATACACATAAGCCTATGTATGATTTATTCAGAACATCCATATTCTGTATAGCTTTAAACATTTTTAGAAAAAAAGGTGTTCTGATTTCTTAGCATTTATTGCTCTGAAGCACTGAGGAGCTGAAGTTAAAGCACGTATGTTTTAGCAGCATTAGGAGGAATAAGACCAATGAGTAAAAGCAGAAGAAAGGGATCCTGTTTTCACTCGATCTCACTAAGCCCAAGGAAGCAGCTCCGGGTCCTCACAGTATAACACAGCTACTGCGTGGTTACTCTGTGCGTGCGTAGGTCTGGGAAGACTGAAAAAAGCCAGTTTGTATCTGACAGTTTGTATCTGGGAGGAAAAAATGGCAGGAACATAAAATAATCTGAAGAAACATCTATAGGAAGAACGGTCTTTCTGAGAAGTCAGTGCAGAACCAGAACATCTGTGACGGAGATCTTGTGACAGATAGGCAGCGACGCTGCTCTCAGAGTGGGAGGGCAGAGGATATAAGTGGGAATGCTCTCAGTAGTTCTGTTAGTGAATCGGAAACTGAGTGTTCAGAAAAAAAAAAAACGCTAAACAGATCTCTGTGAATCCAGGAAAGGACAGATCCTTCAATATCACACTTCCTATTGAAAATTACAGTGCCCAAAATCTACCTGGCAGCACCCATAGTGGCTTCATTTGTATGCAGCTAACTGGGTAACCTACTTTCTTTGCAGAAAATAAAGCTGTCTTTGACTTATCTGTGCTTGATTCACTCCTGTTCCTGAATTTTGAGACTAGCAGTGTAATGATCTCTTCGATTTCTGGTTAGACAGCAGTCACAAGGAGAGATTATGTGATGTTCTGTTATGTGTTACAGAAAACGCTGGGATAAAATCCTGTGAATATTCCCCACAGGCTGTAGTGCTTGCTTCCATGAGCTGTCCCATCGCAGTAAGGAATTATCTGCGGCAGTAGGCGTAAAATGAAGTAATAAGATCATTATTTGTGAATAATCTTTAACACATGAGTAATAGCACACAAAGATGTAGATCCATTCATTAAGAATCTTCAGGCACGTAACTAATGACACAGCGGTTCTGAGTATTTTATGACTTCTGCTCTTAAAGGTGTGCAAAATTAGCTTTTGTAATAAAAAGTACGTAGCGAAGATAGGTGAGAAGGCTAAAATGGGTTTGGATAGAACTCTCTGAAACAATTACTTATCTCTTCAATTCAGAAAATACTGAGAACACTGTTAAACACAGCAAGGAGTTACTAGAATATTCAGAATTTTGATATAAAATATTTTCATAGAACTGCCTGGGTTGGAGGATTACCTGGCTCCAACCCCCTGCTATTGGCAGGATTGCCCTTCAACCTATGTTTGTGTTTATTTGGTATATTGCATGCGTGCACACAGGAGCTTCTACCTATATCCATTAAAAACTGAGAATTTAAAGAGTAAAAAATAGCATTTCTTAAAGTGATATCCCATTCAGAAGAATTTTTGTTTTCCTTTCTGTCCTTTTAAAAGATCTCTTTACTAGTAGGTAGAGCTCTATAGATGTAGCACTTGACTTAGTTTCTAATTAACTATCCCAATAACCTATGCAATTTTCCCTTACAATGATATTTAAATTATTGTGATCACTTTTGTACTTGACTTTGCTCTACTTTCTTGTTAATGTAGATGTTACTAAGCATGCTTAAAAAAACCCTATTCCTGAGCAGTTACACAGAAACCTTCTATTTCAGTTCTTGTAGTGCAGCCTTAGCATTTCTTGGGTTATGTGGCTGCTGTGATATTCCCCTTCTGAAGATGCAGTTGGTTCCTGAACTCTGTTCCCTTCATGTTTCACAGTTGCTAGTGGGTAGAACTGAAGCATGGGGAGTAAACTGACCAACTGGAATTGCACCTTTCTAAGCATTTTTATTTGCTGAAATTCCATTACTTTCTCTTAAATTGTCTTCTATCTTGTTTTCTTTCCCGTTTTTGGAATGTCTTCTCAGACTTATATAGAAAATAATGAACTTCTGCCTTCAGTTGTTCCTTAGTTTCTCTTCTCCTTCTGTTCTAGCAGTTGCTGTTTGAATTCTTATGTCCCCTGTCTTGTAGCAAGTGTGAAAGTGCAAGTATTTGTAGACATTCAAGTTTAAATTTTTTACAACTTAAAGTAAGAGCAAGGCCCCTATATGGTAACAGTGTCACCAGGAATAGAAATACAGTTTTAGGTTTATCCTCTCTTGTATACTGGGACACGTGTCAAGCCAGTGGTGCTGATAACCCCTGACCTATTATAGTGTGCCTTATTTTAGGAGTTTTATAGCAACTAAGAGCTTTGTATCTCATTCAGGGTACCTACATAATCATATTGTAGTCTGCCATAAGGAAATTGTGTATTGTGTCATACAGTTATAAAGGTGGAAACAACTGACGACTTCTCAGAGTGATAAAACCACAGGAAGTGACTTTGCTCAAGTAAGCCTCAAAAGCATGGAAGACAGTTTTGTAATGTACATATTATTTTCACCCTAAGTTCTGTAAACAACTTTTTAGAGTTGACCTACAACCTAACATTCAAATGAGAAATGCTCATAGCAGTGAGCAGTGTATTCTGTGTTCTCAGATCTTGTGTTCGTGAAAGAAGTCAGCAGCTAATTATTCCATAACGAATTAAGATATTACATTTTAGCTTTAAAACCTGTCAGAAGTGAATAGAAACCCTGTTGTAAACCTCTGAAGACCTTACTAAATGTATCACTTCTGTATGTGAATGAGTTTCTTGTTTCCTCTTCTTTCCTTGCTGCTGTGCTGGGGATAGTGAAGTCCAACACAGGCTCTCAAGTAAATCTGATATTTTTACAGAAATTCAGTCGCGTTGGAGCTTTGCAATGATGAGACCTGGGAAATGAAAATACTTTATTAACCTTGGTACTAGCATTCCTTGGAGGACTATTCAGCAGTCATAATTGATTACTCAATTCTTCTATAATGGGTAATATTAATGAAGATCCTTCAACTGTCTTGAATTCTGACTCCCTGTAAACAGACCAATCTGTTTTGTTGTACTTGTTGCCAACAGCTGGTGCAGTAGCAGTGTGTGTTTTGCAGTGGGTTACACTGGAAGTTGTGCCGTTGTTGGTCTTCTCCTACGCTTTCATCCCAGCAGATGAGCTGAGGAAGGAATGTGCAGATCTGCTGCCTTTAAGGCAAAGCTTTTACTTAAAGTCACTGCCAGGCATCTATTTTTAGGCTTCCCAGCTCTGCACATGTCACATTAGCTACACCAGAATAATATTGGAGGTTATTGGTATATAGTCACAGCTTGAAGATCCACAGTACAGTATGGGCTATGCAATGTCATAAGCCATCTGGATCGTAAATCAAGGAACTGATTACTTATGGCTCTAGGGGACTGTGTTCAGACACTTGCTTATATGTCACAGGTATTTTTGTGCACTGCCTGAACAGAAAGTCAGAGGTCCCAGAGTGTGTGTGATCACTGAGTAACTTCTCTGTTCAACTGGTATCAGTAGAAGCTGCGAAGTCTAAGCAAGAAGGTGGTTTGAGTACAGTGCTCCAAGGAAATAGGAAGGAAGGTGGTAGGGCTTGAAATCAGTCCTGCTTAATTCAGGCCTTCATTTCTTTACAGAGCTCATAAGTGCCCTTCTTGCTTCATTTATCTCTTCCTGTTTATTTATTTACATATGCAACTTCTAGGCAAAAACTTGTCATGGCTTGTGCATGTAAGAATCCTGTTGACTTCCTTCTGCTCTTCCAGATTCCCCCTCTAGAGGCTTTTTTAATACAAAACCAGGAGAAACTCTAGTTAACTGTTAGCAGCTGAGTTAAGAGCCGCTTGACTATGTTACATCTTAAAAATAATTTTTTCCTAGTGCTAGATTTTGCCTTGACTATTCTTCCCAACCAATTTGTTCACTTAACTTCATAAGTGAAAGGGGTGCTGAGTGCCTAGAGGCCATACTCACATCTTCCTTCAGTTTGCTCATCCTTCATTATCTTGGTTATATGAACACCATTTCCAATGCATGATTTCCAGTACTGTAAGCAACCTCTGAGGTTAGTGTTATAGTTACAACTGTCAGAAATGAAGTCAACTGTTACACTTAAGAGAATCTGAATGCTTCCAACTCAGTACTTTGGAAGATATTGTCAAATTGCATGAGTTGAAAGGTGAAGATTCAATGCTGATCAGGGATTCCCTATGGTGCCTTATGACACAAAAAAAATCTCTCCTAGTCCTGAGAGCAATGGGTTTCACCATGTGAAATGAATAGTACCCTTCTTGTATTGGCGACAGTACATCATGTGTACAAACTGTTCATAACATGATGTCAAATTTTCATGTTTAATACTCCCAAGCTGCGTCTATAAATAGTTTAAAGTGTGTTCTGTTCTTTTAAATAGCCACTTCTCTTGCCACTTCCCCTTAATTCACTCTCAGTGGCAAGTGGATGTTTTCTTCCGTACAGGTATATACACGCTAACATTCACATGCATATAAACATTCCCACAAAGACCTGAAGGGCTGACAAAAAAAGATGTGAACCTGAAAGGCTTAGGATGGTTAAGCAGGTTGGAGCCTTGTCTGGCTGCTGCCCAGTCTGTGCCAAGTAGTTCAGCAGGGCTGAGTTGAAATCACTGAGCAGCTGCTGATCCACACGTATGCAGACGTTGTACATTTTGGCACTTGTTTAATTCTGGTCTATCTCTCCGGAACATCCTTGCTACCTTATCATGCTAGCCCCCTAGCAAGGTCACAGCAGGGCTTTTTTTCTTGTGAGATACCAATTACGTAGGTTCTCTTGGTGAAGCTCATTACAGATGTTTTCTGCAAGTGTGATCTCTACATCATACACTTATGTCCTGTCTTAATCTCCTGCTTGTCATGATATAGCGTCCTAGGAGGAGTGTTTGAAAGAGATAATGTAAAGAAGGAAACATCTCACAAAATGTAATGTCCTATACTCCACGCTTCACAGAAGTGACAGCTCACCTCAACTGAACCCTGCAGACTGTCAGATGGGGAAGTCCATCCTTGCATAAGAACGCAAGGCTAATCCCTGAGCATACTCATAAGAGCCTTTTTATGCCATTAATAGTACATGGTGCTTGAGATGCTTTATCTCTGCAGGGCCTGTTTTCTAGCATACAGATGTGTATACACAAATGCTTGCACAACATTAACATTATAAATAAATGCACAATATGTACATTAAGTGCACACATCTATAATGCTATATACGTGCACATGTCTACCGGAGGCAGATAGAAAATCATGGCTTTCTTTATGCCAAAGCAATCTGTGCACTTTGGGCTGTGCTCAGAGGTACATGCTAAGCTGTCTTGTTGCTCCGTTTTAGTTTGGTGGCATCTCAGTTAGAACAACCTTTTCTATTCTGAGCTCTTGATATCCATCATGCTGCACTGGGCCCATTGTTTCATCTCCGGGAAGGAGTTTTGCTGTCAGTGATTTCCATTCGAAGGACATTTTCTCATTTAGCTTTGTCTCAGAATCATGAGCTTTAGAGTAGTGCTTTCTTATCACACTGATCTGTATAACAGGAAGGAATTCATTCTGTCTCAGGAAGCAATCTTACAGTTCAGCCATTTTGATTACTTCTTTGACAAGTTTATTGCTTCAGTGAGATTTATTAGTCTCCTGCCCTGTTACATCCTTATGCAGGGACCTATGGTAATTGCACGGTATTCCTGCCAAACTTAGTGCATGAGTCTGCTGCCACTTCCTGAAGAAAAATATGAAGCGGTCCACATAATTTTTTGTAAAGCTGTCCTGTTCTGCATGGGAAAGGTAACTGCACAGTGACTGCCTTTGGAAACAGCGGTGAGGTTGTGCGGCCTCAGTGAGCAGCTGCCCCAGGTGCAGCACAATGCCCCTTGGTTTCTGTGCATTTCCAAATATCCTATGAGCACATAATGGAGACAAAGATAGTTCACCTTCTTTATCCCAGAAATCCCGCAGACATTAATAGAACCGTTTATGTGGTTATTTAGCTTTCCAAATTAGCTCTGCTAGTACTTATTTTCACCTAATTTAGAAAATGTTATAAGATCATGTAGCAGCAGTGCAATATAATTGCTGGATGTTACCTAGTATAACTTCTTCAGTAAATGGTAGAAGGTTGAGAACAGTTACTATTTCTTACTCTAAGTAAAATGGCTCCAAATCTGTCTCCGTGTAACATTTTGAATAACTGTCGAGAAGAAAAGCTGCATTTCCAGGCTGTTACCTCTTGGATTGCTACACGTCTGTGGAGACCAGTTTACTGATGTAAATTGAGAATGAGGAAACTATGAGAAAATCATGTGTTTTCCAAGTTGCTTGATGCTGTCTTTACTCTGCATCTGAAGCTATGCTATATAACAAAAGGGGGCGGAGCTACATCTGTATTTCCGGGGTGGTTTAGAGTAATATTAACCTCAAAAGGAAGAGAGTTAATGCTGAGGTACTCGAATATGGATCAGAATTTTCCCATCCCTCAAAAAAAAGAGGAGGGAAGAGCTGGGCGTCTGTTTTCACTGGGGCCTGAATTGATGTTCATGTCACATGGGACAAGGGCAGGGAAGTTCCCAGTGGAAATGTTGCTCAGATGCTCCAGGAGTTTTTGCTTTACAAAAGCTGGTAATGTTTATTCATGGATTTTTTTTTTAAAGAAAAAAGGAAAAAAATCAAAAAAACAAACACGAACACCTTGTACTGAAGAAAAAAAGTTCCAGTATCTCCACATTTGTATTTTAAGTTTAAATTTTTCTTCTTTGGAAAGGCTGGAAAATATTAAGGAAAAATAATAACTGCTTAATGGAGGCTAGAACAAGAAGGCCTGTTGTGTAACTAAGCCTGCCGAATTTGTATTCATTCTCACTAATCTAATTATTACTTTCTTTGAATGCTCTGCTGTGAGACAAAATAAGCTAGTGCTGGATTTGAGAACCACAGAATGGGAAAAGTAAGCAAAAACTGCAAAGAGACTTTGTGCATCTTTTGAGTTTTATGAAGCTATAGCAAACTTTGTGTAGAAATAACACCGCAAATGGATTTGAGAATATTGCATGGTTCTGCTCTTCAGCATGCTTTCCATTGATTAATAGTGGCAGATTAACTTGTGCTATGCTAGTGCTTCAGAAGTTCGGGAATGGTGAGACCACGGTCCGCTTGTATCTGCAACAAGCAGCAAGTCCATTAGCCAAAGGAACTGAAACTCCATGGCATCGTTTTTAAATGAAACATGTTATTGTGTGGATTACATGATTTTGCATCTGTAAAGATGTAGCAGTAACCATTCTGAAAAAAAAATGTTCCAATTTGTAGTACTGTGCTTGAAACAGTTGTTCCTTGGCACTGAGCACGTGTAGAAATACAGAAGTAGAATAAAATATATGCCTATTTAATTACTTCAAACGGCCATTCCTCTTCGTATCACATAGTTTGGCAGTAGGCAGGGTAAGTCTTGCTCTGTTGGCTACGTACAGAGAAACTATAAAGACTATAGTGGAACATATATTCATATTTTTCAGACAGAAATGCGTGTTGGTGGACTTCTAAAATTATTTGCCAGAGTAGGAGCTCTGGGCAAACGCTAAATTTGTCCACTGAACCAAATTCTGCATGTGGAACGCACACAATTGGAAACTAATGTGTTTCATACCTCTTACATCTAAATGTCATGTATTCCAGTTGTTTAGTCAAATCCTCACCACTTTGAGTTCCTCCATCTCCAAGTATCCACAGCTTTGTTTGTCCATGCTTTCATATAATCAGAACAAATCTGAACAGTGACCTTTTCCACTCTGCATTTGGTTTATATTTTCACACCTGCACGTGTAATAGTTACAAGTCTAGACGTATTGCCAACTGAGAGGCAAGCATCTTCTTCAATCCACAGAATCATTTTGTTTGTGGCACATGCACAGAGCACACATACATCTAACACCTCACGTCAACACTCTTCTGTCACTTTACATATATATATATATATTATGTACCTATATAGAGAAATAGATCTTTAAGATATATAGCATTTCAATTGATATTTTAAATATATTTCTGATTTTTAAATATTAACACCTCAAGGATTTAATAGTGAATTTTAGATGCTTAGGAGAAGAAAAAGTGCAAGTCCGTGTGAAACCTTGCCCTAATAACTTAGGTATATAACTCCACTGAACAGAACTGTTTGTTATCGTTCTGTGCTTTCTGCTGCACTGGAGGAGACATAGTCTGTGCCTTCAGCATTTGGCATTAATGGGGCTTGATCCTGCATATTGTAATGGTGATTGGTCACAGAGTAAGTATAAGGTTAAAGTTAACAAGCAGAACGTGGGAGTTTGCTGCTGGATATTTGAATGTGTGGCTGGGCTGTCCGCTTACGTCAGTCACATCACAGAGATAATATCAGATAGTGGGGAGCATAAGCTAATGTCTCATTTCCAAACCCAGCTTCAAAAGAAGAAATGGCTTCTTGCAGGCATTGCCATTCTCACCACCATTCTCTTAAACTCATTACTGGGGAGGAAAAGATGAGATGGATGGAGCCGGATCTTTGCAGTGCCTTGTGCTGTGCCCAGCACTTTACCTTACATCTGACCACAGCCAAGTGTTTGGGTTTAATTTGGAGTCAAAAGCATTTTACTTGGTCCAGTTCACCACAGGATTTGCAGGATTTGCCTTAATGGATAAACTGCCCAAAATGAAGGGACAGAGTACATTACTAAGTTAAATATGCTTTAGTCTTCAGGTGTACTCTCACAGAATAACCTTGCGTAGCACACTTAAATGACTAGTCTTTTTTTTGGACTTTTTTATTTATTTGGTGACAGAAAAGTTACATCCTTAACTCTTCCCTCGTCACCTGTAGTACTAGCATGCTTAATTGCTGATGACACTCACTGTAAAGTCACTTATGGTTTTGTATGTTTGTTATTGACTTGGGCTTTTTGCAGCAGCATACCACTGAAGACGATCTGGAGTAGCATGGCAGCATGCAGAGCAATAAACTAATTCACGTGGGAGACTTGAATGGATGTTTCAGTCTGAAGTGAGACTCGATAGCAAATGTTCTGGGAGGTGCTAATGGAAGCTCTTTGCTTTGCAGTGCTGCAAGGAGGAGCGCTGGATGGAGTCTACAGGTTGGTGCAGTTTCACATTCACTGGGGATCCTGTGAGGGCCAGGGCTCTGAGCACTCTGTGGATGGCGTGAAGTACGATGCAGAGGTAGGATGTGCTTTGCCTTTCCAGTCTTTTGTGTGTAATGAGGATTTTGATTTTTTCTTTTTTAACCTTCCACTGTGGTGGTAATAGCTCTACAAACCTTCATGGGGCAGGAGACTGGGGGGGCTACCATGGAACATGTTGGTGCAGTGCCACCTTAGGACCACCTCTTTGCAAATGCAGAGGTTAGAAATGAATGACTGCTGTGAAATATCTTTTTAACCCTTTCGTAAATGCACACACTGACCGAACATGACTGCAGTTTGAATGGACAGATTGAGGGAATGGCCCCACAAACTTATCAGTTTGCTGCTTTTTCATGAGATAGGATTCACTTAAAGGCATATCCAGAAAAAATCCTGCCATTGCCTCACATCTCTTTCTAGTACCATAATTACTTGCTCAACTTGAGTTGCAGATGTTGGGAAGCAGCCATATGAACTTTTCAATTGTGAATAACATTGAAATAAAAAATAAAGGAGCATCCTTGCTGATATGGCCTGGATAGCTTTGTAATATCCTTTTCAAAGGCTCTCCATGAAAGGGCTGGACAGTTTGTTGGGTTTTTTGGTTTGGTTTGGTTTGGTTTTTTTTTAGAGTGGAGGTCAGATCTATATTTAATGTTTTCTCTGTCCTGACACTGCAGGACCATGTCTTTGTGTTGATAAGAACTCATGAATACCTGGCTACATTGGAAGTACTGTGTCAAAATCCTGCAGGCTGTGTGTAGGAAAAACTCGTTGTAAAGATAAGAGGAGTTTTACCAGACTAAAAGCAGGAAGATACAGCCCACAGTTTGCATTTAAAACTCATCTGGGAGCAAGAGTCAGAAGCAAAATAAAATGCATGACAGAAATCTCTTTGCATAAATGAAACTTTGAAGTTAATGAATTATGTAACAAATTCTTAACTGTACACAAAAGTTTTAAATCTCAGCAGTAAAACACCATCTGCTCTTAATGTTTAATAAAATACTTCCCTGCATCCTCATTTGTAAAATATTATGGATGAAATATAGTTTTCACAGTGCTCCATGTTTTCTTGTTCCTAGCTTCATATTGTTCACTGGAATGTAAAATATGGTAAATTTGCTGAAGCTGTGAAGCATCCTGATGGTTTGGCTGTGGTAGGCATCTTCATGAAGGTTAGTTAAACTTCTTTTTCTATTACTTGTATTATTACAGTATGCTCATTGTGTTGCATGTGGAACCAGGAGCCTAAAACATAGAATGAAGCAGTTTTATTTTATACCCCATAAGCCCAGAACAGACTAGATGACACTCCAAATTCTTGATTTTCTGTACATACAAAAACTGTACATCTACAGTGGAATATGGCTGTCATCTGTCACTGTGATGACCTTACAGCAGCATGCTTGCCTCCATCATAGTGGCACTGCTGTGACTTGGACAGCGAAATGATTTGCATAACTGACCAAGTAGTGCATATATGTGAATCTGTAGTAAGACCAGCCTGAATAACAACTATTTTAATTTCCCTGCTATTGGTAAATGTCCAGAGCATTTAGTATCAGCCAAATTGTCTTCACAGATTCTTGAAGAAGATGATTGTGACCCAGCTGTGCGCACTCTGTCCTGGCCTCACTGCCTTCTATTAGGAGGGTGACTTCTCTGAAAAAATAACAGCTCAAATCCAGAAATAAATCCACAAGCTGTAAATTAAAATAATAATTTTATTCTGACCAGTGTCCTCGACTGACCTATTTGTGCTGTCAACTGGCTTGATTTTTAGAGAGACAGTTCCAGTCACTTCTGCTTAATATTCCTGTTATGTAATGAAATGGTGCTTTGAAAATGTGCTGCAAAAGGTGTCCTTGAGAATTGTAACAGAAAACTGAGGTGTCATGAAACTGCGCAGTTAAGTTCTTTTCATGCTATTTGTGTTACAGGTGGGGAATGCCAAACCTGAAATACAGAAAGTTGTTGATGCTCTGAATTCCATTCAAACCAAGGTAATATTCTGTGTTGAATGCCACCAAACACAACCATTTGGTCTAGAAAGTAGATTCTTTACTTCTTCCAAGTCCACTGCATGTATGAGAGTAAAACCATGCCATCAGCACAAATGCTCCTGTAATCATTAAAGCCAAAGACGTTCAAATTAAGTTATGGTAGATGGCAGGTAATTTGTACCTGTGACTGCATTTCTTTGTCTTTTGACTGCATTGGAACCTATGAGTTAGGAATCATCTTCCAGATAAGAAGTTTGATCAGGATAAAAACTGGGGGGAAAAAATTAGCTTTTTGTATTTTAAACATTGTATAAAGCTTATATGGGATCTTAATGTGCTGAGTAATTGGAAACTAGAGATATTTATTTAGTAATTAAGTACCATCATAGTGGGTAAAGGCCTTTGCCGATGAGAACCATGGATGGAAAAGGTAAAGAACGAGACTACCCTGCCACCTTTGTCATCAGTCTCCCTTTGACAGAAATGGTTGTTGCCATTTACTTCAGTGGACAACAGGTCTCTCAGTCTCTGTATTCCCAGTGTACACTGCATCTGAAATCTCATTGTTCCTTCAGGCAAGATCAGGTCATATCTGTAAATGAAAAAGCCCATAAATTCAGCATTTGAAATGCTGAAATGTCTTGACTGTCCTAAAAAAAATAAGAAGTATGGTGTTGAAAGTACATAATCCCAGTTCTGTAAGAGGTACTCAACCCTGTATGCCAAACTCAGTTTCCCCCTTCCTCCAAACACAGAGCTTCTGTAGAAGGCTTCAGTGTGACAAGCCCAGTATTTGTATGTCATCTCTTCCTTGACAGTAGTCTGCCTACTTTGTGTATTGCAGGGGAAGCAAGCTTCTTTCACAAACTTTGACCCTACTGGATTGCTGCCTGCATGTAGAGACTATTGGACGTACCCTGGCTCCCTGACCACTCCACCACTGCATGAATGTGTGATCTGGCATGTTCTGAAGGAGCCCATCACTGTCAGCTCTGAGCAGGTAGCTCTCTGGGCTAGTGCCAATTGTATTGATTGCTTTGATTCAGTCCTCCAAGTGATCCTTGAAACAGCTAATGTCACATAGAAATATGAATCTGAAGTGGTTATCTTTTTCTGGCAAGCTCTGCTTCTTTATGTGGAAGTGAGGTTGATGTAAAATGAAAGATTGTCCTCCATTGTCCTTCCTAGTGGGAAGGAGTTCATTCAGACTAAATCAGTCCTGGCCCACGTTTTCTGCACCATCCATTAATGAAATTACAAAGAGGCAAGATTCTATCCTGAGGTTTCCATTTGTGTGCTCAGAAGATATAAATAGAATCTGGAGCCTATAAATATAAACTAGTCCTGAAGGGCTTTAGTCTTCAAACTCTGAAATCCCTTTTATTTATGGCAGCCATGCTAGAACTATACACATAATTCTAGGGGTTTTATTCAGCTGACGAGAAAGTTCAACTGATCTCTTGTGGGACATAATGTAATAAAGGATAGAATAAATGACAAGGAAGAATTGTTGGAAATGGTAATCACTGCTATTAATACTGTTAATAAACTGTAACTTTTAAGGAAACCTTAAAGTTAGCACTGGTTATGGATGTTGATGTCTCTCTAGATCAGTAGTGTTGGTGAAAGTTTTAGTTGAGCCTCTGGATTGGAATGGTGATATATAATTCAGAGAGTCCTGTTGCAATGAGTATGCATTTGAGGATGTTTGTGCCTTTTTCCACAGATGTGCAAACTCCGTGGCCTTTGCTTCAGTGCTGAGAATGAGCCGGTGTGCCGCATGGTGGACAACTGGCGCCCGTGCCAGCCTCTCAAGAGCAGGGAAGTCAGAGCTTCCTTCCAGTAACCTCAGCAATGAGTGTCTTAGAAACTGCTGTGTTTGTGAGGAACCCTTTTTGCTGAGCACAAATCAAACCTTTGCCATGTGTGCCCTGGCAACATCTTGTCTCCCATATTCATTCTCTCTTTCGCTCTGCATCTAAAATGCCAGCTAATGAAATGTGAAAGGCTCTTGGCCAAACAGAAAGGGGTTCTTAATGTGTGAAGCTGGGAGAAGCCTGAGGGGAGGCTGTGTGCGTTTTGATGACTTGCTGCGATTGACATTTTGGTATAGCAAACAATATATTGGCTGTCTGGGAGAGCATATGGTGATAGCAAAATAAGCCATTCTAAGAAACCTCATCCACTGGTGTGATAGTACACATAATTAATGATAACTTGAAGCTTTGTCAAAAGCACAGGAATACAAAATATAGGTATAGTATAGGAAAAAACAAGAATATTGAGAAGAAGTAAAATGAATACTGAGAATTAGACTTCTTAGATATTAAGAAACTGACATGTAAATATTTTGAAGACCATTTTGCATTTTTACCCATGCTATCAACAACCTTGATTATGTCTTCATGGTAGCGTGTTGGATTTTTTTAATTAAAAATGTTCTAAATTAAGTATTATCTTTTAAAATTGTTACCATAGAATACAAAATATCTTTTCACTGAAATAATATATGCTCTAATTTAAGGGGGAAATAAAATTGTATTTTAGATAACTTCTCTAATAAAGCTATACTTATATTTTTGCTTCCACGTTGTTACTTCAATTCTGGAAAATAGTCACTAGTCTGTTCACATCACTGCATACTATACATTATCAATAAACATTTAGTATATCAGGAGTGAGTTTCAGTGACACTGGAGATTAATGCAAAATGATATGGATGTATGAGAAGAAAATTTCCTAAGTCACTCTCTGCTAGACAGCAGAAGGTTCTGAGCAACCCTTGCAAATTGTCATTGAAGTTGATTGCATAATAGAAGATCCCCTTGCAAGAAATTTGAACAACATTCATCCTGTTGAACAAGCTTCTCCTTAACTGGTTGCATAAATGTTGTCCTTATGTGACAGCCCAAAAACAAAGTGCCTCATCTTTATGCAGAACATCTACGCGATCTGTTTCTCCAACAAGAACAAATCCTTTCAAGACCGTGTCCCCAGAGTTTGGTTTTTAGCCTCACAGTATCATATCATATGAATAATTTCAATAGAAGAGTTTTCAACAGAAAAATTGCAGTGCAGACAATGGTAACTTCACTGTCTGATTTCTTGTTTTTTTTTTTTATGAACACATTTGTAATAGACACCTAAATGTAAATCTGTTCTACGCACAGGATCCAAGCAATACTGTGAGGGGTCTCTCTCCTTCCCAAGCTCCTGAGTGCTGTGAGAAAAGCCATCTTCAAATTTCTCATCTGTTTGGATTGTTACTAGATTTTAAGACATCACATCGATGAGCTTCCTTCCACATCAGGGATCGCTTTGTATTTTATAAAACGTCAGCTGGGTAGGCTAAGTCCTGAAACACCTGGGATATTGAAGCATGTGAGATGAGAATGAAGCCTTTTCAGAGCAAGTCCACAAATCTTCAGAAAATTCTGCCAAATATCCCTCTATGAAATGCTTTCCGATTTAAAAACAAACAACCAAACAAAACCCCAAAGCAAACAAACAAACAACAACACAGGAAAACCTTCCTTTACAATATGTCATTTGTTCCAACTTCAGATCTTCTGAATGGAGCTCTGGAGGTACTCTTCTCTTCCTACAACTATGTTGAATAATTCAGGGTTTTTTGTGTTGATTGACCTTTCTGACTGTTATGTTCTGAGAACATAACTGTTCTCACAGTTCTGAGTACCATATTTACAGCCCTTAAAATTGCAGGGGATGTTACACCTCTAAAAATTAGAATTATAGATCCAACACATTCTGGTTTAAAGCTGCTGAAGTAAGCTGGCAGGCAACATCTTACAGAATCACAGGGTGGCTGAGGTTGAAAGGAGCATCTGGAGGCCATCTGGTCCAACCCCTGCTCGAGCAGTCTCCGTCTCTATGGATGGAGACTTAGAGGCTTATGACCCAGTTATTTCAGAAAGTTTGCTGAAACTGCAGCAAAGTGTTCATTTGCTGTCACAAACACTATCTTTATTCCTGGAATTTTGCATATGTGCTAGAACTTGCTTTCAAAGGTGGCGACCCTGCTCTCTGCATAATGACTGCATGTTATGGCGCTCTCAAAATTAAAATATGAGAGCTTCAGATTTTCAGATTTGAACCCTTACTTTGACAACCGTGACATCCTAACTATCAGGTAATGAGACTTTCTGAGAGGTGGTGTTCTCACCAGGCTAGTGAGTGATAAACAATATGAACTTCTGCCTAATGGCTAGGGTGAAAACTGGAAATGCCTATGAAGTTCTAACCACTGCTGCAATTTAAAAAAAATCATATTCCATACCCAAAAAATGAGGCTATGACTTGAATCAGCCCTTTCTTCTGTTGTTGACAGATGCCACTATGGTAGGTTGTTACATATTTTTGCATTTTTTCATCCACTCCAACTTTTGCTCTCTTCCTATCATCCAGCAAAGACCTCATGTACATACTGACTTACCAAAGGCAAAAATAAGGAAGACTCTTCTCGACTTTGTGTCCAGGATGGTAGCCTGGAGACAGCAGGTCTAAAAATCCATCATGAAGAGGTCCCTGTTACTTACAGTGGACAATGAGCAACTGAAGAAAAAGTGATTCCCATTATTATTCTCTGATATGTGGTGCATATGGTCAGCACCTGCAGGAGGGAAGGGATCAGCCTCACTGAGTCCATCTGGAATGGACTGCAAGGAGTACACTCAGCTGCTCAGAAGTGTCTAGATTCAAGTTGGAGCATGTGGAGAAGCACGTCATTAGATATAATGGGTTTTTGTTGTTGGAAACATAGACAGGTCTACTGTGTGGCCACTTGTGGAGGTCAGGTCATCCCAGCCAAGGGAGAGAGTGAGCATCTACATTTAGAGTAACTGAACGAGCTACTAATCCACAGCATGAATTTACAGCACAGGAACACTTCTATTGTGTCTCTTCAGATCAGTGAGAGGGAGAGCATTAAGCCATATAACAGTCATTGTACCATTGGAGTGTCATGAGTAGCAGTGCTGTGCAGCCTGCCCTGATATTTACGCAATGACAGCTTGAGTCAGATGTGGGATAGGTAAATAGACTGCGGCTCAGCATCCACCCACACTCTTAGCTATTATAGTGCTATGCATCTAAGTATTCCTGTCCCAGCTGGAATTCCAGTGTAAGTGTTTGGATACCTCCCAAATGTTATGGTGAGTGTTATCTGCTTCTGACCTAATGTTCAAGTGAAAATTGGTAATCCTTGTCTCCATACAGTAGCAGTTCGCTCTGTTACATTCTTTGTGACATGGGTTGGAATTCCAGTCTCCCCAGAAGGTGTTTTTTTTTTGTTTTTTTTTTTTCAATACATATGGCAAAGCAATAACAGCAATAATCATGATTTTATTTAAAATCCTTCTGGAGTGGGCCTTCCTCTAGGGCTCATAAGAAATTAACCTGAATAGGTGATGTGGAGCAGAAGAGGCTGTAGGTCAGTGGCACGTGTACACTGATTCCTGTGGAACAACTCAGTCACATTACACAACTGACCGAGTTCAAGATGGGTGCTGTAATAGGGAGTTACTGCTGCAAAAAAAACCTGCTTCTTACAAGGCTTGTAAGGCAGCTTCTCTAGGCCAACGTTGTGAATCATACACCAAGAATGAGACCACTGTAGTTGTTCTCTAAAGTGATGTGCGAGAAAGTAGGCATTCCTTGAGTGAAAGAATGGACAACTCAGTTTCTGTAACTATCTATCATCGTAGTGGGTTGTGTTTGTCAGTGACATTTGTCACGTGATACCTTTGTATTACACCAAAAATCAGCTATGTAGAGCAGGAATACTAAATGTGGTTTTTGAAGGAAAGTGAGGGAAGAAAGAGAGTCTGGTTTGCATGAAAGCAACCAAATAGTTTTGAAAATGTGCTTCCATGTTTTCCCATTTGTCCTGATCAAATTAGTCACATGCCAAGGTTGCTCCCTAAGTAATGAGTAATGGCAAAGACAACCAAAATCAGCTATATATTTATCATCTTGTTTTCATGAGCTTATTTGCCTGGAATGTTGCCAGTGCTGTATGTCTGCTGAATATGAAGTACTGTCATGTTGAACTGAACAATGCAAGCTGGTGTTTGTAAGACACCTGTGTGGTCCACCAGGGAACACTTTTCATTTTCCTTTTTTTTAAGTGGATAATCTTTGAGAACTTCCCATGAAAATCCTCACAAAAATCTCCAGCATAAGACAATATGTAGGCTGCTCACAAATTCATGCTTTGCATTTAGACTCTTGTTCAGTGGGTAGTGTTTTCAAGACATATATGCTAAGGCCAGCTCAAAGATCAAGAAAATAATTTCCCTAGCATTCATTATCCATTTCCAGAACGATGAGTTGAATAAGGTAAGTGTGAGTGGCATCATCCAGCTCTTCCTGACCTTTATTTTCCTTCATTATTGACTTACATAAAGAAGTTATAATTAGGCCTTGGAACTGTTTCACAGCAGACTTAAAATAACAACCATTCTAACATAACAATCAGACCTATTAAAACTGGAGAATTGTTTATATCTATATTGTTTATATCTATAATGAAAAGGAGACCACTTTCATCATAGACCAGAAGCTGATATTTTATCCAGTGTAGCTAATCGTGTTACTGCCAGGTAGGTAGCTCTACTAAGGGGAAATTTACCTAGAAGAAAAAAAGAAAAAAAAAAAAAGAAGATTCATGTGTTAATTTGAAGCCATAAGATACCTCTTTGATGGAGGATAGAGGGAAGCATGTTCCATTGCAAACTGTTCATTTTGCACAGTTTGTGATCTTGTCTCGCACTTGTCTGCCAACTCCATGTGTTAGAACATTTTATGATTTCTCCACTGCTATTTCTAAGGGTTGGATGTGTCCTAGATTGACATGGGCGGGTAGACTGTGATTAGAGATGTTCCCTGGGAGATTAGATAATAATGCCCTGCATGGAGTCAGCAATATTTATAGAAGTCCAAACAGTTTATAGAAGAGTATCACTCACAAAATGACAGCTTTAGGATTTTCTAACCCTTCAAAGAAAAACCCTGTAAGCAACAGCTGTGCCAAGTCTAATATCACAGAAACAAGCAGTGATGAAAGTACAGGCAGTTGCTTTATTGAAAAATTCCCATGGACCCTCTAACATCAGCCACTTCCTCTTCCAAACCACAGCATGTCACACAGGCAGAACCTGGTGGCAGTTGCTTACACTGCGTTTGATATATTTTTAATCTATTTTCAACGGAATGCTCTAGCCCTTTCCTCCTTCCCCTTTCAGTATGATGGTAACATGTTGAAGGGCAGCCGTTTTGCCTTGATGCCACTGATGGTTTGCTCAAGCAGAGCTCAGTGCTAACGTGGTAAAGCAGTGCTGCTCCTAATTCCAGAAGAGAATCAGTTTTGATCAGCAAGGCCATCACTGTGCTGCACTGTATTAAAAATACAAATATATCCTCAGAACATTTTGAAAAAGGCAGCATACAAGCACTGTTTTTATTATATTGCACTGTGTGGGCATTGTGTATATGTATGACAAGAAGTAGTCTCTTCCCTTTTGAACTCACACCCTAAAACAAAGAAAGGCATGCAGGCAGTATATAAGAAACAAATGATTGGAGCAAATAGGTGGATATTAATGCTTTCCTTGAAGGCAAGGTTTTAATGAGTCTTGCAACTTCAGTCATTGTTCAAGAACATGGAAAATTTGCTGCATGATACCATCCACATTCCATCAGTGAAGTCCCAGAATCAAATTAAAAGTAATTTGTGTGGGACTCGCTACCAGCAGAATCCTTGTACCAGGGATAATGATGATGGAAATAGATAGCATGAAAGACTGCCCTAAGAGGCATGACAGACATGCCAAAGCTGACAGCTTTTGCAGGAAGCAGAGGTAGACCCTCTCCTGAATGCTCCTTACAGACCATAACAAGATAAATGCCAGGTCCAAAGGATTAGCTCGCTCCAAAATACAAAGACCAAGAGTAATGTGGGAAGAATCTATCTGTAGGGCACACCAGTGGAAGAAGTGGGACACGACTAGTCAAGGCTCCTCTTTGCTGATCATGTGCCACCCCAAATGTGGAGCAAAATGGAGGCTGGTGCAAGGATTTCTCTTTTACCTTGCTCCACAGCTGGCCTCCTACCATGAGCCCAGCAGGGAAGGACAGTCGCAGTGGAGTGTCCTTACCAAAGCAAAGTAGCAAGGATAGGCAAACACCCTGGTTTTACAAAACTGTGTAGCCTCAAAATACTTGTGTGGTTACTCAAAGTCGGGAAAGAAGTTCCTCTTACATCTCCCTAAATTACTCCTCAGCAAAGTGACTTGAACTTGATACAGAAAGAACATAACATAGTTCAGTGGGATGGTACATGACGTGATGTAATTTGCATGATGCATCTCTTCACCACTTTATTAACTGTATTCTTTCAGAAAGGCACAATAAATAATGATATAAGTTTCAAATGCCTCTCTTAAGAGATATATTCTTTGAATCAAAATCAAAATTGAAAGGCATCTAGATACTTGCACTCACTGTATCTTTTGTTGTTTCAGATCCGTTAATAAACATGCCCATGGAAGGAAAACAGATATTAAAGAAATCAAGAACAGCGTTTTGCAGTAAAAAAAATAGAAAACTGAAACTTGAAAGAGAAATTATATTCACTCGTGATGTGTTTTTGGGAGAGATTTGAAAGGACAGCATTTTGCAGATAAATGAGGGTGGTAAACATCTTTTCCTCCTACTCTCTGTAGAAGTGCATCAGACTCCAGACTCTCCTAAATACTCTGACTAGTAATAAAAATCATATCCAGGCAGCATTTAGAAACTGAGGCATTTAAAATAACTTTAGAGACATAAAAAAACTTAGAATGGATGATAAAACTTATAAAATGCAGGAATCCTGGAATGAGCAAAATGTTCCTGGAGTGGCTTCCCACGCATCATGCTCTGCTCTGCATTTCCTAGTGTTCTCTCTCTCTTCTTTATCATGGGATGGAGAACACATAGAGGAAGAAATACAGAAAAACTGAAACCTCTGATGATGTGATTTATCAGTGGCAAATAATTCCATCCATTAATCAGAATTATGTTGTTTTTTTCACACTCACTGCATGGGAAAGGCCTTTCTCCCATGAGGAGTAGGGTTAGGAGATTGAATATATGAAAGTTCAGATGTCCTTTTCCTCTGGATTTCAGGCTACGGAATTATTCTGAAGAGCAGTTGGAAGGGATTGGGATGGAGGAATCACCTATAGGAACCATAGGTTCACAGAATGTTCCCTGAAGACACAAACATGAAATGAGCACTGCAGTGCTCCCATTGCCATAGCAGATGCATGGAGAGCTGTTTTCACGACGTGAGCTCCAGGCACTTGATTTAACTTTGCAGCCGCAGTAGTGACTGAAGGACAAGAAAGCTGGGAGTGGTGCTCCTGCTTTTCAAGGCTGCCAGTTCCTTATAGAGTTAATAGAGAGGTCACCAATGAAGCTATGGTTATCGGATGTTATCTGCATGGCCTCAGTGTCCACACTAGAGCTTCGGTTTGCAAATATCTTCCGAACTCATAATCTAACAGGTAATGGAGTAAAACTAGCCTAGATGAAATCTCTCCATTCATTGATCCAGAGATGGCTTCTGTCTGACAGGAGTGAGCTGGGACAGTGGGGCTGTTCATCCTCCTGAGTGATGTGCAGGATCCAGCTCTTGATTTATGTTGAGTAAAGCTCTATTTCCATCTAGTTATCTAATCCTTGTCAAGCCCCCAGGTAAATAGAAATGTCAGATCATTCTCACATGAAAATCCATTTTTATTTCTCAGAGGGTTTTCCAAGCACTGAGCAGCTAGGTTAAAGGCAGAGAAACTGCGAAAAATCTTTGCCTTTCAGAAAGAGAAGCAACAAACAGAAAAAAAATTCTAAGCTTATAGAACTGAGTTCATTTTCATTCGGAGAAATATTTATGTTTGTTAATAATAAGTTGGTATATAGTAATAACATTATATATGAATGATTTTTTATTGGACTGTGGGCCTCGTGTCTATCTACCTCAGTACATCTGGCTATACGATAAATGTCAGGCCCGACTCATGAGAAAGAAAAGCCCTTCTTCATTCTGTGTATTATGCTTTCTGTAATATAAACCTTTGGAAAAGTGTTTATTTTTGTCATCCTGAGATCATTTGTCTTAGAAAGAATATGAAATAAGAAAGCAATAAACGAATTATCACCAAAAATGAATTATCCACACCCAGCCAAGCAAAATACTTTTGTATTTAGTTAGTAATTGCTTTATCTTTGTCTTCAGTCCTTTGTACTTTGATTAAAACAGTACCTGCTGAAGTGTTCACTACTGATATTAGACAGGGAAAAATCTAAAACTGGATCATAAGTCTGCTACAGTAAAAAATACCCTGCAGTTCAGAAGCCACACTATTTCCTTTAGAAAAAAGAAGAAGAAAAAAAAAAAGAAAAAAAAAGCTTTATTAAAGGATGTTCTGAGGACTCAAATGAAGCTAATTGCCCAAGAGGGATGGAATGGGGAGCCAAGTAACAAGCAGTTCCATCACAGACAGTCGTCACTCCTAGACATTGCCTTTCAGTGTCTGAAGAGCTAATGATGCTAGATTCTTAGGAAATTCACAGCCTGCAATCTTGATTAGGTAAGACAGCGGGTCTAATCTGCATTTAATGAATGATTCAGGAAAAACTTTAAGAACAGAAGTGTAAGGGAGCAGGGCTTTGACAGAAATAGGTACCTGCCGTACACACATCTTGTGACCTGGCTAATTACGGGTGCTTGAAAAAATTGCTACACTTCTTTCATTCAGTTTCAAAATCTATTGTCTTCCTGTTCTGCCAGGTAAGAAAACCTGGTACTCTGTTAAAACTCGTGCCACTGTGTAAGCTGAGCCTAGAAAATAAAGAGAGGAAAGGGAAAACTGACAGAACGTTACTTCTGCAGAGCATTATAGGCAAATATTTTTGCCCTCTCTGAGTCATCAGTATGTGTTTGCGGTGATACCTGCCAATAAATAATGAGATTTTGACCTACATTGGTCTGAACGCCCCAATTAAAGAGTACTAATAATGTACAAGTAAATGCAAAGGAAGAAATCTAATCAAGCGTAGAGGTTTAGGAGGTTTCATTTTTTAAATCCCAATGGTATTTTCTCCCAAGACAGGAAAAAATAACAGCTTCCTTTCAGGAGATGTTTTTAATTTGGAAATAATTTGTGAACATTGGAAGCATTGCAAAACATCATTAAGGGAAAAATAAATGGACATGTACAACCAGCAGTGGCCCCATCAAAGTATCAGACCCTCTCACGCAGCATCTTCCTTGTGGTTTATTAGGAAAAGTTGCTGAGACACATTTGAAGCTGAGGGTATGCAAAGATTCCAGCAGGGAAGAGAATTGCTTGTGAGGTAGGTAACTGTCACCCACACTTGTCAGGCTTTTGTCAGTACCTGGGTCCTCTGTCCCTCTGCACCTGCCTTCAGGTCCCATACAGCAACCTCACTTTCCCAGCTTCCACAGCCCCCTACCGCTTATCTCCCTCCTCAGTCAGGAGCCCAGTACAAGGATCTAGTCCTGCCATGTACTTACAGTATGGAGTCCCACCTCACATTCCCTACCTTGGAAACACTGTGTCTGGGATAGCCAGGATGCTGTGAAACAGCAGTGGTAGCGTGTGCTACAAGTTACTGCCAGAGCTATGGAGAAGCAACCTAGAGCAGAGCAGCCCAGGGATGGCAACTTGCTCTTGTGTCAAGGTTTGGACACCAGTGCCTCTGTCTGTTTTGCTGTGTTTTTCCACGTAACCAAGTTTCTTTAGTGTGGACAGCAGTGTGGAAAATGTCAAAGCATTTGTAATAGCTAACTTATTATCTGCATCTAACAATGGAGGAAATAAAAGCAAACGCAAAAATAAAAGTGGTTTTCAAAGACATACACTATACAATCAGAAATAAAACCTGTGGGTCATACATTAACTATGAGACTATTCTCACGTTCCAACAGTCAGAAATGGGACACTGATTGCAAGAGCAACAGAGAGGTGCCTGAGAGAATGAGGGTTCTCAGCCCTTTGAAACAGTGACGAGAACCTGGGTTGGAGCCAGGCAGTAGCAGTGCTTGCGCAGCCTCCACTCACACAGTCAGCTTGGCAGCACAGAGCTTTTCTCCTGCCTGCTCGGTATATACCACCAGCTTTGAGAAGACTATGACTCAAGATCTGTGCAGTCTTAAAAGGTTGAAAATATCTGTAACAGCTTCAGTTCTTGCAAGGCATTTTAAGACGTAAGCAAAACCTGCGACAGCAAGCCCAGTCTAGATACACAGAGTTGACAAAAGTAGCACACTGTGCAGCATTTCTATTATAAATCCTTGGTTCCAAGGGACTGAAATTCAACTGTAATTAATCACTGCAGGATAAAGATAGGAAAGAGCATTCTGAACAAGCAAGTATTTTTTTTTCTCTCAGTAAATCTGAAAGTATGGAATGTGTACATGAGACACTGAAGAGATTACTCCTGGGCTTTGAGATTGTTTCATTTTCCTTGTTAATAAAAATAGATTGAACAACAAAACCTGGAACACAGCAGAGATTTGTTGCAATGGAATTTCCCCAAATAAAATGCAGTGGCCAAAGTACAGTTTGTCTACCTTCTTCCCAGATCTTCATCAAGGATCCTTTATGTAGTCCTTCCCTTGGTTATGAGTTCTGTGGGATAGTTTTGCACATGGAATCTGGGCTTTTTCTCATGGCCATAAACTGCAGCAGTGCCACAGACTTCCTTCACAGAGAGCCATTTGTAGTGCTCTGTGACTTAGGGCTTTAAGACAGGAGCTGGGAAATGCACGCATCTTAAAGCCCATTTTATGACTGTAGCTCTGTGCCTGCTCTGACTCCTGCTGATGTCTCAGTAGGAGCTGTGCTGTCACAGATGTCTGTCAATATTTTGTCAGAGTCTTTTTCCACCTACCCCTGGTCATGAGTTAGTCCTCTATCCAGACCACTTAATTAAAACTCTTCCTACATCCACAGTGTCAGGAAGAAAAAGCAGCTAGTTCAAATTTGTTTTTCCAAGGAGATGACAGGGAAACCCATTCCCAACACTGGGACTGGACTGCAGGAATAGTTTTACCTGAATTTTTGTTCATAGTGTTTTGGATAGAAAAGTACTTATGAAAAGTTCACTGATGGAAATAGCCACAAGACAAATGCAATCCAGATGGTGTAAACACGGGAAATATTTGGTCTGGTGTATGGCACATAATCAGCTACTGTGGAAGATGACAGTCAGTTTTGTGATTAATTCCAGGAAGGAAGAGCTAACCCTAGAACTGAAGCAGCCGTGACCTCTGGAAAGTGGCATATGCTATGGACACCATGAAGTGTGACCATGCACCAGCAAGTCGTTTCTCACTGTTTATGTGCTATTTATTTTGTTTCATAAAAGATGAAGTGTTGTAAATCATGTTAATTATTTCTCTTCTTGGTAAAACTCGAGCTTTTTGTTTCAAGAAATTCATTACTCCCAATGAAAACGAAGTCCATTCAAACAGAGTGTGTTGTTTTAGGTGGGACTCTTTGGCAGTGTCAATCCAAATACTTTCTTACACTAAAATAGTTCACTTGTTCATCTATAAAACTATACTGAAGAAGAACTGGAATTTATGAGCTTGAAGGAATATTAAAGAGCGTCTTAACTTCTTTTTTTCTTTCAATTTAATGTTCTGCATCTCTGCTTGCAATGGGCTAGGCCATGGTTTCATCATCACACTGAAAGCAATAAAAGAATAACATACACTATAGAGAGACAAATAAAAATGCTTAAATGTGTCAGTTATACAATAAAAGTTTGAATTTAGCTCACTGAGTACAAAGGAACCAACCAAAGAAAAAGATGGCAAGAACTGTATTACTTTCTCAAGATAAATGACAGGAAGTAATCTACCCTGAGATTACTCTTTTTGGCCATGAAAATAAAACACTATTGGTGCTCTAAAAAACTCAGGAGACTAACTTTCTACAGTTCCTCAGTACTTGATAGTATTTGCCCCAGAAATCAATAATAAAACTACAAAGGACCTTATCATGCTTTTAAGAGTTCTCCATTGACTTTGGTAGGAAATCTGTTCCAAAACCAGATAGTATTACACTGCTAGTGTGCTGAGCTGATAACAAAATAAGTGATCTATCATTGAAAGTAAATACTTCTTTTTCCATACTCTCTGTCCTTATCGTTTAGATGTATGGGATGGATTAACTGCTGTCTGGAGTTCGGTAATGAACAACGGACTCTTGCAGCTGTTGCTGAAAATTACTCACTTAAATCCAATCAAAATAGATAAAACAGGTCTAAATAGGCAACAGACAACTTTTTTTTATCATCTTATTGTTTTACAGGTTCTTCTTTATCACCATAGACTAATTTCCATAATTGATGGACAGTTTCTGAAGTGGGACAAGGATTGAGATTCTAATTCAAGAATCCTTTAGAGGACATAGACTTGTGTCCACACCCTGGATGAACATGGAGAGAGGTTAGCTCCTGCTTTCTTGAGGTGAACACAAAATCTCTTTCTTAAAATACCCTTTCCCTCAGAAACTTATTCAGAATTGATGGCTAGTGAAGCTTACCAACCTCAGGGCTAGCATCTCTTACTAGTGCTGCACTAACTTAACAGCAGTTTTCAAGTTTCACTTGAATGTAGCAAAAAGTTGTGGTGGGAGGAAATTACTCTCTGCAAAATTGAACATGATGAGGCATGCGAGGGCTTTTAAAAGGGCTTTGAATCATTCTAGTCATCTTCACACTTTCCCCACTGCTTGGCAAATGGTACAAGACGTCTCTCATTTCTAAAGGTCTGTTACAGGCTGCCTGATGCTGCGTGTGATTCAGCCTCCCTTTTGCACAACCAGGTTTTTTGTTGGGTTGTTTTTTTTTGGCAACCTACACACCAGGGAGGCTGAAAAGCACTTTCATTTCACTCAGCCTCTGAGTCCTGGAGTTGAGTGGCAGTTTTCAGAAATGTGTCACTGTAAAAATCATTGAAAATCTCAGGTATGCTCTCAAGGATTTGCTTAGTTTTGCTTCAGAAAAGTTATCAAGCAAACAAGCAAAGTAATACATTGTCGGTCAGCCTGTATTTGTTTGTGTTTCTCCCTATTTATCGTTCACATGGGGCAGCGGTGAGAATAATAGCTAGAACTTACAGCTCTAGAAACCGCAGCCATCAGGTTAAGACCTGACTACCATTATCTCAAGGCACAGCAACTTAGAGTAACAAAGAACAGTAGTATAGTAAACTTCATTTACAGACTAGTTTTATTCTCTGGTTTTGTTGGTATGGGATTTTTTGGAAGTAAAACTGTCAAACATAAGCCATTACCCAGGGCCTAGATGTATGCTTTTCTTTAATCAGTCCAGGTATCAACTACATAATGGTCATAGTGCTTCCATCTGTTTTCTGAGCAAGAAAAAGACATATCTTTTAGATGTTTCTTACTAACTGGATATTCTGATTATGAGCGAATTGAATGAATATAAAATAAAATTTATTAACATAAAATTTTGTTCCAGATATAAGCAAAAGTATCACTCAGTGGCTTATAGTGAATTTACTGGGATACATTTATCCACAAAAGTGTTCTGAAAATACTCGTTAATCCAATTATGCTACTATTCTCTTTTGGTTTAGCCAGATGGACTTCAAAACGTTTTCTGAAGCTAATATGGGATATGCCAGAATGGGGACTGAGATACTAACTCCATGGTTCGCTGGAATAGAAAACTTCTGCCAGCCACAGGAGTGAGAAAGAACTGCAGTGTTTTAAGAATGGCTTTTGCTTATGTTCAGAATGCAACAGAGCCTCTATTGCAATTTTAAAGAGAGTAACACTTACAGCATTATATCCATTTACCAAAACTGACGATTACTGGATACTTACCTACTGTCAATGCAGGTATTTTTCTTCTTTCACTTAGTACAGAAAGGAACTAATCTGCATATGTCCTGTCTACGGTAGCTCAGAATATTGCAAACCTTAAATAAAACAGCACAAAATATCTACTGCTGGAAATGGAGTAATGATGGAATGAAAGGAACAATACTACAGATTTCAGCCTAAACAAACAGAAAAGGCATTAAATAACTGCCACTTTTCCCAATGTTGCTTTTTATATCTGTTTTCTAAATTCCTAAGATATTGGGCATTCATATAAATACGCTTGAAGTATTTTGAAATCTTGTCATCTGTTTTATTTATATGATGAGTTACACTTTTGGGGTCCCTCAACTCTCAGTTTGGAGTTTTATTATTTTTATTCTCCGTAGAAAGCCTATTATCTACTTTAGACAGTTTCTATATGAAGGTTAACATCACATTATGTCATGTTAACATCTTCTGTCCCATTCTGAAATTTAGAACATTTACATCCTAGAGACAGCTGTACCTTCTATCCTGAGGTAATCTGTCCATGAGCAGACCCACTACAACCGTTGTCTTTGTGGAGCAGAGAAGGTGAAAGGGAAATTATTTGCATTCTGGAGAATTTTGTCCAGTCTGATTCCACCTGAACTCCTCACACACAGTATGGGCCATCCCTTGCCACTGACTATCAGCCAGAACAGATGGCAGACAAGTCTGTTTCAGAATGGATCACATGATAAAAACCAATCTCAAGTCCTGTATTTTGACATGGTCAAAACACACTGATATTTCTCTGGTCTGTGAGACTGAACAAAGTTGTCTAGGGGAGAAAGAGGAAAGAAAAAAAACAAAACCAAACAAAAAGATGACGATATACTTCCATTTAACTTGCTTGACATGTGGTTGGTTCAACTTTTAAATAACAGTCCCAAACAGCTCCAGGCTTTGTCACCCAGTGAGTCCCCCTGGGAAATGTGATGACTGGAGACCTCAATGCATGGCACGACTCCAGGAACAATCACTCCTCAGGCATGGCCACAGTGGCTCTTAGTCAGAGGGAAAACCTGGGACCAAGTGACAGAGAGATTATTTTGACACATCTCTGCTATCTAAGAATTCCCTCAGGGCAAGGGATTTCCCAGATGTCTGATTGCTCTCTTTTGGGATCCTTGAGGACAAAAAAGAAAAGGGGTGCCACAACTTAGACAATTCTAAGGGATTTTTATTCTAAAAGGGTCTGACTCACTTTGCAGGGTTAATGATGTGAATGTTAACAGGCGTTGATGTCCAGCCATGCAAAAGCTTGAGCAGAAAATGGAGGAGAATATTTTGCTTCTGCAGACAAAGAGGAATACTCCTATCAGATTAAGACTGTTTCATGAATCAAGACCCACAGATCATGTGAACAAAAACTTTGTCATTAACTGGACATCTGCTGGTATTGTGTTCATGCAGCAATAGGATTGAAGACTGTTACCTTTCAATATATTTCATGGGTTGGCTGTTTCCTTAAAAATCACTGCCAGCCTGGAACCATCTATAAGAACAAAGAAAGATACTTCTCTTTTAGGACATAAAATATTTATCAAAATCTTCATGCACAGAGAACCATATACAGGACATTTTAGTTGCTGGTTTGACCTTGGCTGTTTAATGAGATTTATAATGATGCCATTGCAGCAAGCAGAGCCTGGCAGAACAGGCCTAAGCAGCCAGTGCACTAAGATCTCTTGCCCTCTACAAAAGCAACAGAGGAGAAAAAAAAGGTAATATCAGATGAACGAAACAAGTCTTAGCAGATCATATTAACATATAATGGCACTGAATACCAGATGCCAAACAGAGAACTAGCGCTATTTGCTGGCCTACTTTAAGCCATAATTCTTTCTCTAGTGTAAATGAGCTGTGGGCTGTACTGCAGGGAGCATGCAAGCTGCATGGCATCTGGCAGCAGTAAATTTGGCATTACTCAAAATGAAAGGTAGCTTCTTCCTTTCTTTTGTGACATTGTTATTTACATCTGTATAAAGTGAATTAATGTACTCACAAAACAGCCATTTTTAGATGCATTTCCTAGCAGAAGTAAATGTTTGTCTGAGGGATCTAAGCAGTGGAAGAAAGAAGTCCTTTAGAAAATATTTTACAAAAGCAGCAGACTGTGTTGAAGGGACATAAAGTTTGACACCACATAAACTGCAAGCTGTAGCTCTTGCTCTGAAGACACTCTTGTGCTGTGTCTGCATGTAGTTTTCCATTTGGGGAGACTGCAAGGAAGTAAATATGGTTTCTTGTTTATAGTACAAAAGTAGAGAGGGAGAGGTATGTTTCATCTCCTGGTTTTGTTTTTTTTTTTTATGGTTAATCTTCCTTCTTTAGGAGGACAATTTGTCACAGTCCTGCATGCATCTTCATCCCAAAAAGTTTTACCTGACCACTGCGTGCCTTCCTGGTTCCCTGCATGCTCACTCAGCCAACAGCGGCAATGTCATATTTCGTACATTCTAAAATACACTTCAGATGCTGAGGGCTTTTACAACACGGGAATTATCATTAAGTTGTTAACACCAACTGCTTCCTGCATTCACCCAGGAAGATGGCCTGTGTCACATAGATATCTTGGAGGAACTGCATGTGAATGAAGGATATGGAAGTAGAAAGGTCAACTGCTTTATAGTTCAGGTCAAAGAGGCATTTTTGTGAATAGGAAGGGCTGGGTTAAAGAAAGTTCACATTCTGATATGGGGGAAGGGGCCTGGTATCCCTGAGAGATGTACATACTCTTAGAAGAAGCAGTTAATAAAGATCTCCAAGACAAAAACACAGGTCCATTTTTTTTCAGAAAAAGAAACAAACAAAAACAAACTCAGATTTAAAAAAGAATTCAATGAGATAATCAGTTCCATTGAGGAGCACTCTCATCTAGAGGTAGTTAACTGAGGAGTGACAACAGAGGGGGTGAATTCACATCTGGTCTATTCACCTCCTTGCACTGTGTGAACAGCGTCAGAAAAAAGTTGAACTTTCTCTACCTGAGCACTCTAATAAAAACATATTTTTAATGCCCAGTAAGCACAGGTAGTTTGCCTCCAAAGCATAGTAAATCAGGCTATGCTTAACCCATGGGAAGCTGGCAGATTTCCTAAAACGATAAACCAATAGCATCAAGTGTAGACTGGAACTATCCACCTTGGGAATGCATTCATTCTCCAACCTGTCAGTTCAGACCAGCCTTCATCCTTTTCTGTTGAGCACCTTCCCCAATAACAGGCACCTTCTCTATCACCCTCAGCAAACCCTGCAACTCAACATTTTACACATCACAGAATCAGACTGGCCTTTCCCTCCAAATCTGCCAGCTCAGAGTCCATCTGGATTCAAGTTATAGAACCATGAAATCATACAACAACTGACAATGGAGGGGACATTTAAGATCATCTAGTTCCAACAAGCCCAGCTCCCTCAACCTTCCTTCGTAGGAGAAATGCTCCAACCCTTAGGTCATCTTCATGGCCCACGCCTGGACCCACTCCAGCAGCTCCACATCCCTCCTGTACAGGGGGCCCCTGAGAGAGTACTCCAGATGGGGCCTCATGAGGGCAGAGTAGAGGGGGACAATCCCCTCCCTCTCCCTGCTGGCCATCCCCTA
>JANHGO010001801.1:0-32663 GCA_024606505.1 Aquila spilogaster
CCCGCCGCCCCGGCCCGCCCCCGGCGGCGGGGCCCTGAGGCGGCCGGTTCCAGCCCGCCATCGCGGTGCCTGTCTGCCGGGCCGCCGCCTCCGCGGGGCTCAAATGGACGTCCCCTGCGGGGTCTGCCGTGTCGGGGGGGGGCCGTGGGTGCTGCTGTCTTCGTCTTCCTCATCCTCCTTCTCTTCAGGCGCTTCTTCCCGCCCGGGGCCTGAGGGGAGCGGCTGAGCGAGGCAGCGTCGTGGCCCAGTGCCTTCCCAGCTCTAAAGGAGAAAAATCTGGTACTGTAAAATGAAGAAATGAATAAAAACCTAATCCAAAGAATCCGATAACAGCGAAGCAGTCAAAGCAGCAAGCGTTTCTGCTAGTATTGATTTCCCTCCACCACCAAGACCTCAAGGGGGTGAAAAAGTTGCTGAACTGGGACCGCCACATCATTAAATTTTAAGTGTTTTACCCCTCCTCGGTATTTCAGCATTATTCGTAGCAGCTGCTGCCTGACAGACTCCTGATTTGATAATAAACCCAAACTGTAGTTTAGGTAGTTTTTGTCGTGACACCTCGCTTGCAAGCTCATGAAGGAAAGAAGATAATTGGCAGTGCTTTCATCTTATTCGTAACCCAAATTCTTCCCACCTGCTGTGTTTCAGGTTTTTTTAATTTGCAATTAAGCATGCCCATCAGTTGCCAAAAGTGTCCTCAGCAAAGCGCTCTTCCTCTTTTGCCTCATACCATGTACTGCATTAGCAGTAACTATTTTTGCCGGTAACATTTTGCAGTCTGATCATCTGTTACTTTGCCAATGCGACAATAATTTGTTTCTATTTTTAATCCTGAATTCTATTTTAATCCCCAATTACTTTCTACTCTTCCCCAGCAGATCCATTTGGACTGCAGCTGCTGGACCCTGGACCTGGGTCACCCATCCTGCCTTCCAGAGCAGCATTCCTATCCTGTCTCCCTACTGGGATGTAGCTAGTACAAATAGTCTGTCTCCAAGCTGTTTAAACTTTCTTCTCTCGGTTTTTCTTTTGCAAGCCAGGTTTAATTTGCCATTAATTGAATTAAAATGTGTTTCTTTACTAGTATTTCTCAAAACACTTCTCAGGTTGTTCCTTCCATCTCTATCTGTATGAGTTTTGTAGCTCTCTTAAAGTCCTACTCTCGCTAGCAAGATATTGCCCAGTTAGTTTGTTATTTGATCTAAACTTCAGCCAGTCTGTTTTCTCTCTTGTGTAGTCAGTCGTCATTATGCACATCTCATTTTCCATGACATCTGCAATTGTTTTTAGCTATTTCTCTCTTGTCAGTATAAAACCTGCCTACCTCAGCACTGATGCTGATAAGATTTTGATGTGTTCCTGGTCTTCCTGTCCAGGTCCCTTAGATAACCTCTGTCCAGTTTGGTCCCATTTCAGAGCGACACATTCAGAAGGATCCAACTGGCAGCCTGCTGCCGAGTTTACCTGCCCTCCCTACATATCCATGACATCAAGATAAAAGCATTATTTTGTATGTCTTTTCAGTCAAAAATGTCTGAAGTAAATGCATAAGTAAATAATGTCAGAGCTGTGTCGGAGCCCTCCTGAGAGCTGTTTTCATGGCAGAGCTGAGCGTGTGTTCTGTGTAAGAATGTGTGAAGTGGAAAACACACCAGAATAGTGTTAAGGACAGTGTAAGGTAGAGGGAGCAAAGCTGGTGCAGTCTCTTCTGCCCTGTGGTATAGATCTTTTTAGTGTCTTTGGTAATGCACATTTCTTTGACCTTAATGCCATTTTTGTATCCTTTGAGACAGTGCCTGCAGCTGTCACCAGTGAATTCATTTTGGCATCATTCTGCATATCATTTCAGATTATCTGTAAAAAAACAGATGTGAAATGGGCTTCCTGTCCTTCTTCATTAAATGGCTTCTCCTTGTATGGTGCAGCAGGGCAACCAGTAGAAATGAGGATATAAAACAAAAGAATGACAGGTAGCCAGTTTGGAATATCTCTTGCGTTATGTATTACTTTATTGTTGTATTCCAAGTACAAAACCTACTTTTCCAACATACTTTCTCTGTGTTCCCCCTACACAGACAGTACTTTCAACCACGTTACCGCTGATCTAATCCAGTGGTGAGGTACGATTTCGCATCATCTACCTAGCATTTCTTTTGGCATCTGTAAGAATGGTTTTGTATTCTGTCAGAAGGGGTTTTGCCTTTTCACCACATTTTCACCATCCTTTCTGTACTTGGGGAAACATACCGTTAGCTTCAACCCACTCAAGCTTCCAGTAAGAAACTTCCACATTGTAGACAAGCAACATGTATGTCTTAAGCTTATAGTACCAAATTCCTCCTTTCCCATTTTCTTTTCAGTAAGTACAGTCATTCCCTCAGCTGTGCATCTGCATACGCACTTTTCCAATGTTTTTGTTGCAGTAGTCTGAATTAAGGATGGTAGTTGCTAATCTCTTTTCCCTACTAGCTGTGGATTCCACCTCCCGCTAGTGCTTTTCAGTCATTTTCTTCTCAACTTTTTGTATGTGATCTCATCTTCGCTTTGGTTATTCAGAACACTGAATTCACACTTCACTGTCTACTTTGCCAGGAGATTATTTGTATCTCATTCTTTTCCAGTGTTCTTTATAGTAGCTGTTCATAATTTAGTCATTTATGATTCTAATGTCATATTTGTCTAAATTGTCTTAAACTGTCTTATACCGTGCTATCAGTCATTTCCAAGCAACTTGTACGGCTGGTATAACAGTATTATCCCTCAGTATATTTTATGCTGACTGTATTGACCCAATCTGCTTCAAGTCTTTAGCTTTTCAAGGGAGAAATTTTACACAGGGAGAAGGAAAATTTTCTGCCACTTCATTGTTATTGATTTATTTTTCTATTTCCCTTTCTTTACCACATCCATCTATCTTACTTTTTGTCTTAGATGGAATTTAGATCTTCCAAAGTTTATTTTCTTTTCTTTCCTTCCACACTGTCAAGATTTCACCTGGGTGCAACTTGTCATGTCATTAACTGCTGTCCCTTCAAGGCAGTTCTTTACTTTCTCTGCAACTTGCCCAAGGTGCTTCTTAGCCAACAAAACCCATGGCAGAGGCTACAGACTACACAAGCTCACTTATTTTATCTGCCTACATTAAGTTTTTTTCTCCTTTAGTCCATTTCTTGCTTCCATTATTTCCTTTTTGTTCTTTAGAGACTTAGTGTGTCATTTGAGTCCATAGGTCTTTTTGGGAAACAGCATTGTCCTTTGGTCTTGCTTGCACTGTAATGCAAGTTACAGCAGTGTCGATGCTAGCTGTTTCCTCTTTTTGTGTTCTTACAAGTTTTCTACTTCTATAGGAAAAAATATCCGGTCTGTAATAAGAACCTAATTTGATTAAACAGATTAGCAAATGGAGACGTTTCCCTCAGCAGCTTTGTGAGTTTGTTTTTGGTTAAGTTACACAATCTCTTCTGTGGCCAGAGATGATTTCTAGATCAGCAGCTGTCTTTTGTCATTCTGATTATCAGTATAGCTCCCTTGGCTTCTCTTTAATTTAGCCATATATTGTATTGGTGTTTCTGAAGCACTGCGCTGGTGATCTGGAATGGCCTCGGAAGCTCTGAGCTGCTGTGAGGTTGGGCATGTTCATGAATCCTCTTTGCAGAGGGACTGCGGGAAATACATACGCAGAAGATTTGCAGTTGCAGAAATAAGCCATCTGTGATAAGAAATTAGAAAAAGTTAGTGTTTTTTGAAAAAATTCTTTGTCTCTGGAGCAGTTAAAGCACTGAAAACTTTTCCAAGGAAAAAACCAAGCATGCTTCTTTTATTACAGTAATGTGAGTAAGAAATATTAGTAATACCTTCTTATCATTTCGGAAAGATGCAAAATTAAGCACACATTACAACTGATACTAAATCCAGTGAGGTATATGTGTCTGATAATTCTGACAGAAAGTATTTTCCTCTTAATTCTTTACAATTAAAAATGAAGCGCTCTTGCTTTTTGTATACTAAATTGACTGCATGTATTTGTATTATGTCTTTTGCTTTCTATTTCTTTCTAGTACAGATTAATTTTGAATTTACAAAGAGTCTGATTGTTTGAGAATTTTTTCCACATACAGTTTTAAATTCCTCATGTTGGATTTACTGAGCCTTTGAAGCTGGTATTTTGAATTCAGATAACCATGTGTAAAATTTGAGGTATAACTGCAGCTAAAGAAAGATATTGGCTGACAGGAATGTAATACTTAAGATCTGGCTTAGAGAACACCAAAGCACAAATTAAAATTCCATTTCAGCTAATAAATAATTTAGTAGAACATTGGGCCTTGCCTTATTAACGGGAGCCCCAAGGAGAGGTGGAGACATAAATGCTATTTGTTTAGGCTTATGGTTGTCTTTCCCCAGGAGATAGGCTTTTCTTTAGGTCTGAGGGAATAAGTTATGATCAGCAACACCATCTGGCATTCCTAGGATTTCTTGATCCCTGCATGAGCCTTGAAGTAATACAAGTACAGTGGACTTTCTTTCTTGGTCTTGGGGTGCAATTCAGGCCACAGACTTGAAGTCATTTGTCAAATTTAGGTTCAAAATAGCAGAAAGAAGCTTTAAGTTGTGTATCATAAACTCTTCTTGTGAGGACTGTTTAAATCTGTTATCTATAACTAATATGTGTGATTATTTAGTTATAATTAGTGTCTAAAAGTGAGCAAAACAAATGGAGTCACAACCCTGAATTTCAGGAGAGCAAATAGTGGTTATTGGCAGGATCCAATGGGAGACTGCCCTGGCAGGCAAAGTAGAGCCCAGGAGAGCTGGCTGATCTTCAAGGACAACCTCCTCAAAGGACAAGAAGAGTCCATTCACTTTGCAGAAAATTCAGTGCGGGCCAGCATGGATGAAGAAAAGACTCCTGAGTGTGCCAAATGCAGAAAGGAAGCCTGCAGAAAGTGGAAACAGGGATGGGCTACCTGGGGAGAAGAGAGAAACATCTCTAAAGCATGCAAGGATGGAGGTGGGAAAGCCAAAGCTCAGCTGAGACTGAAACTCGAAGTGATGTGAAGGGTAACAAGAAAGGTTTCTTTATGTACATTGACAGCAAAAGGAAGGCTAAGGAGAATGTGGGCCCACTGCTCAGTGGAGCAGGGGAGCTACTGACAAGGAACATGGGAAAGAATGAGATAGTCAGTGGCTTTTTTTTGTCTCAGTTTTCACCAATAAAGTTGGCCTGTCAGGTAAGTATTAGCCTGAACAGAGGACAGTGAGAGCACTTAATGCATGTGGATATGCACAAGTCTATGGGACCAGATGGGATGCATTAGATGGTGCTGAGAGAACTGGCCAATGTCATTGCAAGGCCATTTTCTATCGTGTTTAAAAGGTCAGGACAGTCCAGAAGGTCTTTTTGATGTTTGGGAAAGGTAGATATGACAGCCACCTACAAGAAGGGCATGAAGGTGGATCAAGCAAACTAAAGGCAGGCCAGCCTTACCACCATCCCTGGGAAAGAAATGGAACAAATCCTCCTGGAAGCCATTTCCAGATACACAAAGAACAAGAAGGTGATTGGGAACAGCCAACATGGATTTACCAAGAGCACAGCACACCTGACCAGTCCAATTGCCTTCTGATGAGAAGTCTGCCTCAATGGACAAAGCAAGAGCAGTGGAAGTTGTATACCTTGGCTTTAACAAGGGCTTTGCAACAACTTCTCATAGTCTCCTTGTCTCCTTTTAGCGAGATTGGCAAAATATGGGCTCGATTAGTGAACAATAAGGTGGGGGAAAATTGGCTGGGTAGCTGGGCTCAGAGGGTATTGATCAGCAGTAAGGAGTCCAGCTGGCAGGGTGACACCCCTTAGGGATCGATACGAGGGACAAGACTGTTTAGTGTCTTTATTAATGACCTGGATGATGAGATGGAGTGCAATCTGAGATATATTGGAAAAAAAAAGAAAAAAACAGATTATTGTATTCCCTGCAGTAACAGAGATAAAGAGAGAAGGATAATAGATCTTTGTGAAAAGAAGAGGCTTCAGTTCAGAAACATGCTTTTGAGTTTAGAAAAAAAATTAAGTTGCAGTAAGGAAGGGAGATGCCATTCTGCACTATTGATAATACAGGTCACTGAAAAAAAAAAGAAAAAGAGGTTATTGCTGTTGACAGTGACCAGTTCCACAATGCAAAGCGCTGTACAAAAACCTATTGAAGCAAACCTTATGACTTGAAGAGTTCACTGTCTGCAGGACAAAAAGGAGAAAAAAAGTATTTCCTACACTTCACACGTGGAGAACAGAGATACAGATCTCCTGAGTCCAGCCATGATGAGTATTGCTTATGTGGAAACTTCATCCGTGACTTTATGCATAGTTATATGCAGCAATTCAAAATAATTTGGTGGAGTATCTGTGGGACTAGTCTGCTTCTAAATCCTGAGATTTTTCCACCTTCATTTGACCCTGAATAGTTCCATTTCTTTCACAAGCCAGTTTCTGAAGCAGATATCCTGCCTTGGATTGATTTTCAGGCCCCTGAGTGCTGCTTCCCAAATGACTACCATTTCTTTCTCATGGGAGGTATCAGAGAGGAACTTTGGGATAATCTGTCTTTCTTTGGGTCATTCAGGGTCTCGTGACTGCTGTAATTCAGCTCAGAAAGTGCCTTTATAAACTGCTTTTGCTTCCTACTTTTGCTAGTTTCTCAAACTTAAAGTAAGTAGACCTGACTCACTTCAAACAGGCAAATCTCAACTGCATTGCTAGGAATTTTTTTTTCATGTGTCAATAAGAACTGCAGATTCCCAGATATCCTCTGGAAATCTCTGTTCCCTCAGCACTGGGAAGTAGAGGCTTACAGGAAGGGGACCCTCAGATGTGGCTTTTAGGTTCTGGGTTCTGCTCCTGGTTCACTGAATGGCTTCTTTTGCTGATTTTATCTCACTGTACCTCAGTTGCCCATCAGCAAATAGGTCCCAGCAGTAATTGCCTTTTCTTCAAATGACTTGTAAGGATAAATAAATATTAACGTAGTCTGACAGTGACTGCAGTAATCTGTTTAACATGTTTCTCTTTCCCCCCTTTTTCCTTAGATGTAAGTCTGTAAGGTGAAAACTCACTTAAAATGGCACAGTGTGCTCCTCTTTCATCAGCTACCTGCTTCTTGGGTGGATCAGATGGCACAGTTCAGTCTTTCCACCTTCTCCCAGGTAATTGTTGCTCAGAAGACCTATTCAGCAGATAGTCTGTGTTCTCCCTCAAGGACTCCAAATGTGACTGTTAATAGTCCTTGTATGGTGGGAAATTTATCCCCTATACCACATCTCCAGGCTTAGTCTTAGCCCCATCAGCCCCAAGTATTTAGTTTTGAAAAGCAATGTTACATGACTACATTATAGCTGCTGTTAGTTGTGAATGAAGCTATTTTATACTAGTGTGATTTGAAGACTGGGATTTTCTCCAGTAGGCAATTCCAAAGGGTGATTGTTTCCACTAGCCTTAAATACTCATTTTAGGCTGCCTGTCTTTCTCCACTGCCTTTAGGAGCTGGGTCAACTGGCTTAGACCTGGACACTTAACTAGCAGACCCCTAGCAGTTCCCAGCCTAAATGATTCCATGAAAAATGAGTTTTTCAACTCACACCCCTTTTGCTTTTTCTGCAAAGAAACAGGGATCACCCAAACATCTTTGTCATTTCTCATTATTCAGCAGCAGAGACTTTACAAAACAAGTGTGTTGTAAATTTGCTTGGAAACACAGCAACCATCATTTTAACTACTGTTTTCTTTGCTTCCATTTCCTGCGGCAGTTGTGTGGTTGCATGAACATAGTTTTTATTACTGGGTTCCTGAGAGCAGTGAAGAAGTGTTTAAGGATTTTCAGACTATGTGCAATCTTTTCTATTGCTATAGAACACTCACCATATAACAGGAAGAATAACAGTGAACTCGAAAAAGACTAATATTTGTATTGGCAGTGAATTTTGACCTAAGAATTTACAAATGAACTCCTTGAGATTTTTTAGGTCGATTGCAAACGCACTTGCAGAGATATTTATGGAAGAGCAGGAACAGAAAAATGGGAAATTGCTTAATTAAATTCATATACCGATCACTTTTTCATTTTAAATCTAACAGAAGAGCAGCTGTAGTTGTGCAGACCAAAGGTCCATTCAGCCCAGCACCCTGTTTTGAAGATGAAGTGTAGCACAAACTGGTAGAAGGAAGAGCACAAGCAGCTCCAGAGAGCACCTGCCAACATCTAGCACACTGAGATCCCTTCAGTTCTCCGGATAGAAATGTCTGTCATGTCTATGTCAGAGAGCTCTCTTTGCCTTCCTGAATTTGCCCGATCTTTTAAGAGTCCTAACCTATTTAGATATTTACCTGTATGGAAACCATCCTATAATTTTGATTGTCCTTGTTGCCCTTCTCTGTACCCTTTACAGTTAATCCTCAAATACTTTTTTAACTACTGCTGATCATTTTTTTCATAGTACCGTAACACACTACATTCCCAGGTAGTAATGGTCAGTTTAGAGCATATTATTCTATATGTAAAGGTAGAGCTGGTTTTTGTCCCCCCAAAATGCATCACCTTACTTTTTCTACTCTGAATTTCACCTGCCATTTCCAGAGCCATCACAGAGTATCATCAAGTGGTCTTTGCAATCAGTTCTCCATTACACATGCTGTCACTTTTGATATATTTTTTTTTCGAGAGGCCCTTGTAGGACTCACTGGTGTCCTGCGTCCATGGTGAAGACTGATTATTCTGTCTTGCCTGTTTCCTGTCTTCCAGGGGTTCTCTCACCATGCAAGAACCTTCTGTCTTAACTTGGGGTTAGTTTCTCTTGAGCCTTTGCTGAGGGACCCTGTTGATGCACATACATGCTGACTCCCTTCAGAGAATACATCCATAGGTTGGTTTATGTCCTTAACATAATCTCTGTATGGTTCTCTCTTTTGTTTCATTATCTTTTTACTGACCATTTGATTTGAGGTAAATCTTCTGACACATGACCATAAGGAAGACTGCTGACATAGGATCATTCCCAAGCATCCCCAGTGTGATCGCAGATTTTTTTTTTTTTTTTAAAGTAAGTTTTTCTGCTTATATATTAAGATCTCCTAAGGAAAGTTCCCAGGTCTGATTCTCTGCACACTCTGTTCACACCCAGGATGGCAAAGTAGTCATATTTAAAATATATTACCTTGCACATTTTAGATAAAACCCAAACAAGTCCACTGAAAAATTACAGTGCCTGGCCATGACAAACTCTAATTTTTCTCCACAATGACCTGAAATCCTTTGTTTGCATTAGTTTTTAATTTTCCATTCTGATGGGAATTTGGTAGTTAAAATATTAACACAGCTATAGCCATCACCTATTTTGCATGGTTTTGTACTGGTTACGCAGTGATATAATCCAAGCCATTTAGATGCAGTTACTCTGAACTGATGTCCTGCAAACACTAAGAATATGAGTAACTTTAAACAGGTAAAATGACACACTGAATTTGAATAAAACTATTGAGTTTGTCAGCTTTTCTTTGTCCTAAAATGAAGATTTCAATCTGACTGAAAAATGTTAAGCTTTTGTGCAGTCAAATAACTTTGGACACAATGAATTAGGGTCTGCAGAACCGTTGTTAGAACTATTTTCAGGGTGAGATAACAGGGTATGTCTATGATTAAATTACATCGAACATAGTAAGATTCAATCAAGGAGGCTTTTGAATTGCTGTTGCTATTTACCAGGTCTCACATGTCAAAGCTGCAGGTATATCAAAGAACTTCACTGCGTTATATAAAATTTCCAAAGACCCTTTTACTATATTTCAGGGAGTGTCCTCAGAAGTTTATACTATAAATCTGAAGACCAAATAACTTCTTTTCCAAGTGTCTTTGCTTTTATGGGTTGAAGTGCCAGATGGATAAGCTAAATGTATTCTCTTTCAATGGTCAGTGCAAACTATGTCAAAACAGGTAAATCTGGCAAGGAGTTTTCCAAAGAACATAAGAAATGTTGATACCCTGGAGCATATGTACAGTAGTCTGGTACTTTAGAGGTAAAACCCAGAGGATTTTCAATTCAGGGGTCTTATCTGGCACATTTCACCCTATGGTGCCTTTTGTAGCTAAAACAATCTGTTTCCCTTCATTTGATAACTTCTGAAAAATATGCCTTTGTATGCTTTTCTCTACATGTTATAAAGCTTGATGAAACTGTAAGATTACAGAAATGTTTCGAGGGGACTTCTTATTAACAGCCGTACTACTTTAATATGCATTGCAATTGTACACAAAAGCATGTATGCCGTAAGATCAGTTGGAGGAATAAATGTATTTTGGTTTTAAGATGGAGGTGACAAAAAGGAAACAAAATCCATTTGGGTTTCTTATTTTAATACTCTTTGTGAAAAGAAATACTACCAATAGATGGCACTGTGGTTCTGTGACTCAGGTGTTACTGATGTCTGTGCAACTGTGCAGTGCTATTTATTGATGCTGCTTATTAATTTTAATCTTATAGTGCGACTTCTTAGTAAAATTAATGTAATTGGCTTATTACTATTGCAAGTACGTTGTTCCTGAGACTGAAATGTTTTAAGCTATATGCACTCATCCAGAGTATACCTTTTCAGTAGAAGCATGTCTGTCCTTAGAAAAAGACAATGATTGCAATGGCTCATTTTGGACCAGTTTACTGAGACAGTTAAATTCTGCAACACGCTCTTTCTCTTTGCCCAGCAAGATATTTAAAATGACTTGAGCCTTCAGCAGACACTGTACTGTGAGTATGTATGGGAGAGATTAAACCAAACCAGAATAACTACTTAAGACAAACCTCCAGTTTGTAAAACAACTGATGGCATTTAAATCTTTTAATCTGCTTTACTAGCAGTGGGATCTGACAAAACAATAAAGCGTTGGAACACCATTTTACATTAACATTACAAAATACAGCAAACGTTTTTCTCTGTGTATTTACATAAGCAAACATATAGGTATTCAAAATAGAATGCATCTCACCGTCTGGCAATAATTACATAAGTACAGTGCATGGCTGGCTGGATGGGATAGATACATAGGATTTTTTACCCTGAAGTGTATAAAGGATGCACACCAGCTTAGGAGATACGTGGTGAGCTTCATGTCTTTGGACATTTTTCAGATGCAGCCTTAACAATAATAAATTGTAAATCTACTTGAAAAATTGAGGATTAAAACATTTTTTTCAGACAAAGTGGATTTTTTGGATTCAGATGTGACAGGCTGCCTCAGCATGCTTTTCCTGTAAGGTAGGGGAAGGCCCTAACCTCTGAGCTAGTCTGTGTGAATGTCTTCTTTTTTTTTGCCTGGAAAATTACAGACGTTTCCATTCCAGTCTGATGCATAATGAAAACACTCACATTTTTTTGCAAGATGGAAGCGTTGCTCTGAAGCTGGTCATACTAAACTGTAGAGTTCATCCCAAGTGTGGGCCCAGTGCTATAAATTCTGGTTTAAAATGGCTGAACTTTGTCATCTGTCTGCAGTATAATGACTCTATTAATTGCTATCTACTGATGAACAACCTCCCGCAGATCTGGCATGGTGCGTAGAACAAATTCAGACGCTGACTCTGTCATCCTCACTAAGGCAAACCGCACAAAATTCTATTAACATTTTGGTGTGAGGTGGCAGAATCAGGCCTTGCTAAACTGTCAAAGATGTCCATAAAGAGCTGGAGATACTGGTCTTTATCTGCTGTGAATTCTTGGCTTCGAGAGCCTTCTTAGGCAAAAGCTGCTGATCACTCAATAAAACCACCTCTCTGAACGCTCGCAGAATTAAAATGTCAGATATCCCTGCTTCTAAGCAAAAAAATAAGTGTTATGTTACCTCCAGCTGTCAGTTAAAGAAATGCTGTCAAGTCTCTTAGGTCCAAAACATAGGTTTTATTCTAATAAGCTGGAAAAACATTACCATTCAGAGTCATCTTCTAATGAAACATCAAGCAAGTAATTGAAACCCTCTCTGTTTGTAGTGAAACATTCCCCGTCAGTATTTGCAACCTGAGCAATTTGACATTGTGAAAGGGGAACAGAAGGTGAAATGAAAAAGAAACGGGGGGGGGGGGGTTGATTTGCTCTGCCACGTGGGCGAAATGCAGACAGTAAGAAGAGAGCATAAAGAGCGAACCTTAAATGCACAGTAACAGTTTATCAAGTGCAAGCTGGTGAAGGAGACTGAGCAGACCAGCAGCCAGACCCTCAGGAGTTTGGGGGGAATTGAACTTCGGAGAAGCGCAGGGTGCCATACATAGTACAGTATGCAGGCAGGCTCTGCTCCCTGGCACAAGTGGGCAACAGGACACGAGCCGTCCGTCCCGTTGGCTTCTTTCTCTTGCAAGGCCAGAGACACTCGCATCAAGATGGGCACAAATTGCCCAAAACACGGCAATTCCCTCCACCGGTGGAAGCATCTGTGTTTCCTTTCCCCTCACACGCAGGGTTAGAGACCTTCGATCCCGTGTCCGTATTCGTCATATGAAGGCAATCTGGTTCGGTGGCAGATCCTGAGCCTCAGACCTCTACTCGCAAAAGACCTTTGGTTTTATTACCGCCTACTTCTTCCCTGGGGTGCCCGTTCCCAAGGGTGAATCCTCAAAACCATCACTCCTGTTGTGGAGTGGAGATATCTGGACACCAGGAGGTACCTGAATACCCTGTTTCGTGGGATACCCTGGACCACTCGTGCTCCATCAGTGCTCCAGCCCTTGCCTGGCTGGCCTGTGTGATACGAGCTGGCCGTTGTCCTTAGCTCAAACCCCCCGATTTAGGGTCTATATCAAACTCGTCAGGAAACAATGGGAAGTCACTGCTCTCACCTACTGCTGCGGTGGTCTTCATGCTCAGCTGTGTTTAGCAGATTCCCCCTGAAATCCCTTCTGTGCCTGTGTGGCACCCCTCACACGGTGCTGTGTGGGAGCAGGGCGTGCGCAGGGAGGCAGGAGCAGCGAGTTCATTTTTCCTTCTGCTGAAGCTGTTCAGTTTGGTTGTGGTGTTTAAACGTACCCAGAGCCAGAGAGACCATATAAACCACCTCGGTGAGCCCAGCATTTGTACCACTCGATTTATCAGATGATCCTGAATTCCCATTTTTTTTGGGGGGGGGACACCACTAACGGCCACGAGCCGCTGGATGGCACGCATGGCATCGCTGCAACGGGGCCGCAGCACGACACTTCGACCCAGGTGTGGAGACCGCGGGCTGCGGAGCGAGCCGGTGTCACCTCATGCACACAGAGCTCCCGTGTCACCCGTGCACGGTGGCTCTGACCGATCCCACGTTGGAGGAAAGGGCTCATAAAAGCGGCAGATTTAGTTATCATACTGGCAAGAGAGCAATAAAAGCAGTTCCTTGGAAATCAGCCAAATACCCAGCCAAGTTTCAAGTCCTCTTCTACCACAGATCAGTATTTTAAGCTAAAAGTCTTCCTCTTCCAAAGACCCCCGGCTGGTAGGCTAGAATCAGATACACTTTCTCTCTGTCTCTCTCTTTCTTTGCCTTAGTGGAAGTTTAATTGGTCTGTGAAAACTGAACAACTTCAAGAGAAGGACTGATGAAGGCTTTGGAGTTTGGCTTCTGGGTAGGCAGTGTTTTTTTCAGAGCGGATAGGATCTGAAACTGGAATGTATCCTGCTTCTGATGGTTATGGCCGCAAAATTCGTGGAACGAATCAAATGCTTGGCTTTAGGTTTTGCAGGTGGATGCAACATTTCTGTTTCTGCTCTCCAGCGGAGTCCCACTGGCTTCAGTGAAATTGTCTATAATGCCCGAAAGCAAACAGTTTCATGACTAGGCATTTCTGTCAAGCAAAGTATTTGATGTTCTTTGTGTAATGTATTCTGCCCTTGGAGCTACGCAGGTGAAATACAGTGCCGCTTATAAGTCCTGTTATTTTTCAGGTGGGCCCCATTTGCCCATACATATTTCATTAAGGCTGAGTCCTAATAGTGCAAGCTACCTACCGTTCCTGAGCAATCTACCGTAACAGCAAAACAGCGAAACCAGGGAAAACAATTTTGAGCAACTAACAGTTTTCTAATAATTCTGGCTCTATAAGCCCTAAAACAAAACCAGAAGGACATTCTTCATAATGGCCTTTTTAACCAAAGAGAAATGATGAGAGAGGATCTGCTGCAGCCTTCTACTGAAGGCTTTACTCAGGCAAAACTTCCACTGACATTACTTAAATCAGACTGTTGGAATCGAACAGAGGCACGGACGTGGAATCGTTCTGGAAATTATTTAGCAATGTTGTGCCTGATTTTCCACTCTTCTCTCACTTCACTTCACTTCCCTATCAACACCAGTGGGAAGGAGCAGGGAATCAAGCCCAATAATTACTTTTGAAAAAATTGCTTTCAAGTTTTAAGCTGAACAGATGAAACTTTCTCAACGGAAATAAAGCACAAGACATGAAATAAAGATTACAAATGGTGGTAGAAACAAAGGATCATTCAAGTATAATTTACCTTTGAAGAGTGCTGATTTGAACTACAGAACAAATGGCAGAAAAGCCCAGTAACATTTCAGAATGGTCACTCAGAAGAAAAAAATAGCCATAAAAACACTGTTACCAAAATGTCCATATAATTAATCTATACAGGTTTCAATAGATTTTTCTTTAATACTTTAAAATTTATTTTAAATATATATTAGCAAATTAACCATCATTTTATTTAATATTCCATAAAGTGCTCATTCAGTAGATGATAGCAAAATTCCATTGTAGCAAGACAAACTAGCTGGAGCCTACTCTGCGAGGACATCAAAGGACAGCTTAGCTTTCATTTACAAAGAGAAAAGAAAAGCATAGGTTTCTTCACAGCCCATGTTATAATACCAGAAATTGCATTTTTTTTTCTTTAAGAAATATATCCTTTAGAATATTAAAAAAATAAGTTTAATAAAGCCTGTGCTTAAAACAGCCAAAGTACTGTATGAAAAAAAATTGCACATTTGATACCATTTCAACCCTGCTTTTCATCCACAGGATAATATGAGGAGTATGTGATGTTATTGGAGGGTCTCTTGAGCAGGGCTGATTTTCCTAAGCTATGAGAGCTTCTCACAGCCAGGTGAAATTTTCAGTGTACGCACGGTGGGGGTCATGGCAGCTGCTGACCGTCACACACCGCTAACCTTTTCGTTTGCTGGGCTGATACTTGCCTTGGAGGTACCATCCAAATGATGTATTCCTATCGTGACCATCGAATAATCCTTAGCCATAATTTTTGCCTCTTTTTTCAAACTCTTCATTTGTGCTAGCTGAAGCTGGCTGGAATTATATGCAAGTGCTGGGATAGTGTTCACTAAAATCAGCTGGAAAGGTTTCTTCTCCTCCTTGTAGCGACACTGAATGTAACGAGAGAAAGCTGAGCGGTAGGTTTTGTTGAACAACGTATACACGAGTGGGTTGACAGCCGAAGAAAGGTAGCCAATCCAAACAAATATGTTAAGTAGTCCTCCAATGACCTCTTGATTGCATGACTCCTTGCAAATTACGGCCATCACATTGGTGATGAAAAATGGGCACCACATCACAACAAACAGAAAGAAGACAATGCCAAGAACCTTGGAAGCCTTCTGCTCGTTGCTGATGGATTGCATAGTTCTCCTCCCAGAAGTCCCCATGTCTCTGTTCAAAGAGCGCTGGAAGAGTTTCTCTGAGGACAGGGAACTCTGAGGGAGGAAGCTAAATGAAGCAAACTTGGTCTTTGGGCCAATGTCATTCACGCATAGCATAGCTTCCTTCTGCAGCGTCTTGATAGTTAAAAAGTAGGTGACCACCATGATGGTTAGAGGGATGAAGAATGCCACAAAAGAGCCTACTAGGACAAAATTGTCATCCACAAGTAAGCAGCTGCCTTTCTTAAACACTTTGGAGTCATCTTGTAGTCCAAAGACAGGTACAGGCATGGAGATACCTGAAGGAGGATTAGAGAAAGAAGAGGTTAAACACAATAATAAAAAACACCATCTCCAATCTCCAAGAAAAAATTAACAAACCATTCTTAGCTATACACAGATCATTCCTCAAAGAATTAATGGTTATAGGACACAAATGAACACTAACAGATAGAGCCACAATTGACAGATATCCCAAAGCAAACTGAATTTACAAGGGAAGGAAAAATACTGTGTCTCATATTTCAGCAGCAGCACAATGCTCATCCTGTTCTTGTTGGATTTTACTGGGCCACACTAAGAAAAGATGCTGTGCGAAACATTGGTCTTGCAGATGTTGAGTTTCAGGAACTAAGCTGTGGTCTACCAGGCTCTGGCATTTGTGCTGCCACCACTTTTACAGCGTTCCAGCAAAGAAGGGCAGGGGAAGAGCAGTGCTGGTGTTACACAGGATTTCGCTGTTGCTCTCAGATGAGTTCCCTCTCTCCTTCAAAGAAACCTCAGCCACAGGTTGAACACATTTGCTTCCATCCAACTGTCCCATGACACCTGGTAGCAACAAATGTGTAACTCCTTATATTCTTGGATCTTGGGGGACCTGTAATGATCTCCAGACTTGCTCCTTGGTTCCTGCCACCTTGGCAAAGGCTTTTATCAACTATGATCAAGACGATACCATGTCTTTCTTTTCTAGGGTGGCTTGAGAGTGGTCTTAGGCTGTTTTTTGTAAGAGGATTAGAAGTGTTCTGGGTACTGGTTTCTCACTAGGCTGTGAAATACTGATTTAAGGAGGAAAGATAAATTTTTATCATAGGTCTGAGAGTAATCTTTCATCGAGTCTTTTTCTTTTCTCCCTGTAATCTCCATACAGTCAACATAGTCTAAATGCCAAAAAAACTTTCCGCGCCAACAGCCAGAGGAAAGATGGGGACAAAGTAAGGACTGAGAGACACCGATATGAAGCAACCTGGGATGTGATTCACCCTGCGGGGCTGCACGGGTCCCTTCAGGGTATTGCCAACTGCTACAGGCTGCCCTCTCAACGCACAGCCCCGAAGGCAAGGGCAGCCGCGCAAACTTTGTTTTCCCCTGGAGCATGCGCTACGTCCTTGCCCTGTCATGAACGGCAAGGCCAGGTGATGAAGTCCATTCTGCTTGGACGGCTCGCTCTGATTCAAGCCCGCTCGGACATTTCCTCAGGGACTTCTGCAAAATGCTGCTAGTGTCTGAGCAAAATCTAACAGCTGCTGTTTCTTTGGTTGTTGGTTTTGGGGTTTTTCCAATATTTGTCTCCTTCCCTCCCCCCATATGGATGCTGTCTCTCGAAGAGAGGCAATGTTCAGACAGCAAAAGGGATGATGTGCTGTGAAGATGGCAAAAGTGGAGTCGTGAAGCAGGGAGCGATAATGCAGCCCTGTCTGGATAAAAGCAGCTAGGAGTCTGACTCCTGTGGAAAGTTAGCATAAACTGGGGGCTTCAGTCCCCTTTGCATCTTTGAACAGAAATCCCAGATGCTGTATTCGGCTTCTGAGGAAGAAAAAATTAGAGAAGAATTTCTTATGATGTGAGGATGATGCTGTGCCCTACCTTGCCCCCTGTGTGCCCAACAGTGTCCTTACTGGTCCACAGATGAGTCCTGAAACTCATCCTCTCAACTTCAGCATTTCAATGGTACCTCCTTCTACCTCCCTTCCTTTCCCTTCTTCCCACTCTGGTGCTTAGACTGGGAGCCCTTTAAAAGCACAGGCTGTCTCTTCATTTCACACGTTTCCAGTGCCCAGCATAACAGCTCCAGTCCTTCAGGGAGGCCGTGGAGTCCAGGCATAGTACAAAACAATAATAGTAACTAATAATAATATTAGCCTGTTCTCTTCAAGTGTTCCATTCTTTTGGTGCTTCTGGAGCTTCTACAAAGTTCTTTATTTTTCTAACACCACTGCTCTTTATTTTTCTAACAACACTGTAGCTTATTTTATCTGCACAGCTTTGAACTGAGTCATGGCAATGCCTTGGGCCAGTTTACAAAAGTGCTGTTCTTATCTGCCCGGGGCAGAAGCTGGTGGAGAGCTTGCGGTATTGCCCTTTCTGTTTCTGCTGCACAAGCCCTAAATGCTTGAACTTGGGCTCTGAGAAGCCGGTGGGTGAGGTGCAAACTCATGCAGTGCGTGGCAGCTCCTGGGTCGAGCTGATGGAAACCTCCAGTGGTGCCGGGAAAGCTGCTGCCTAAAAAAGTGCAAGACTGATGGCACAGAGGGAGAGGTCACCCGCAGGAGCCACATTGCCCAGCCACCGTTGAGTAATCTGGGGTGCCGAACACCTCCAGGGAAATGGGGAATGCTTTGAAGTTCATTTTCTTTTTGAAAAAGTTGAAGGGATACTGAAGGCACCCAGCACCTCCCAGCATTACACTTCAGCTGCGTGAAGACACAGCACTAGTCAGAGCAATACCACAAGTTTCCCGTCCGGTTCTGCTCTGTACTGATAACAGCAGGGCTGTTTTTTCATTTCATTCAAAGTCCTAGTGTGAGCTGCAGAGATAAAATAAACAATGGTATTGACAGGGTAAAAAGATGCCTTTCATTACTGCAGATCTTATGGTTCAGCTGCATCGGGAGGCATGGGAGGAGAGGCAGCAGCGCTAGAAAGAGGAAAATTCTAGCGTAATTGCAAGCTTTTTCAAGTAAAAGGCCAAAGTCAGTTACAACTCCTCACCCAAAATACAAGGGCAGCAATTCCCCACCTGCTTTGTTTTGTTGTTAGCAGCTCCTGGAGGACTGGCATCTAAATCCGGATTTCTGACTTTAAAAAATGACTGAATGGAAAGGAGCTTCAGCTTGTAGCTGGAGTTTTCACATTTCCTCGTCATTCCTTTAACAAGTGCAAAAGTGCTGTTCACAGCAGAGCTGTAGCAGGCACTGCTAGTCATGGAAGTTTTTCTGGATGCCCATTCAAAGCATCTTTCCCCTACAGCCGCAGGTAACTGGCCTGTATACAGTTTGAAGATACCAGACATATCACAGGTTGGTAGCAGAGAACATTGACAGCTGTAATCTGCTTTTCGTGTACACACTAGTTCAGCTGATGTAGGGGATCCCACAAATGGTACCGTGGCATTCCTGCATGGAATAAATTAACTTCCAGCCCAGCTCTCTCTTTTTGTATCTCTACAGGGACTAAACTTATTGCTCCCTTCCCCAAAGGAACAGAGTTTGTCCCTCTTCAACAGGTAGCTTCTGGCTTCTGTAGCATGAGGATGGCAAATCCCTGTGAGGACACTGGGACAAAATTCAAAGGCAGTCATCTTTAAACTGTAAATAAAAGAGCTTCCATGTACAACCCAAGTTGACTATTCTGATGGGATTTTTAAGAGGCATCACACATGGCCAAGAATGTCACTCGGGTTTGGACAAGATCAAGCTTGTACTGTAGATTCATAATAAAAAATCCCAGTCTAAGCTGTATTAGCATTATTGCAGCTGACTGAATTCATTCTTTAAAGATGGAAGCTGACTGATCTATTTCTCCTTGATGATTCCAATGTATAATTTCTTGCTGGTTTTATTGTCTTCACTTTCCAGCTCCCTGCTCTTGGTGACTGTGGCTGTTTAAGAAGACACAGGCTCTGCCTGCCTATTGTGACTTCAAGAGAAGAAAATCATCTTCACAAGAAAGGATCACGCAGAGCTACCAGGTAGGGACGAGCAGGTATTTGGGAAATGGACCATGTACAAACAGTAGATCTGGGGGAAACAACTTGGCAAGGTTGTTGCAGAACAGCTATTCCATGTCCCTGGCTCCCACTAGCTCAAGGTCAGTCTGGAAAGAGTCTTGATATCCCCTGAGTGCTTTTTTATGGTTTATCTTACTCTGCTTCCAAATCCAACTAAACTGAGACAAAGAAAACACTCAGCACAGAATGGGAGCATCCATTCAAGCACTGGAGGTACATTAGGCAGTGCCTTTCCAGTTCATATTCCCACTTATATCAGAACATTTGCCCTTGTGGACAAACCCTAAATATTATGTTCCTCTGGTAGAAGGTGGTTTATTTATAAAGCTTGATTTATACACAGGTGGCTGTTTCAAACTCTATGGACTTTAATAAACCACAAAACAGAACCCAAGCAATAAAGATGAGTAATAAATCCCACATTAAACCTCAACCATTTGGGCACAATTTCAGAATGACAAAAAGCTCTTGAAAACACCAAAGGTTAAGAAGTAAAGCAATAGCATCCTTCTTGTTGTTCTCTCAAAAAGCCTGGTAAAACTGACAAAGGTTGATTTAGTGGTACACATTGCTGGCTTGCAAATCTTCAGAGATATACAGCAGCCATAAAACCACTTTAACTGGACAGGTAAACTGGGTTTGCAGCTGCCTTGAGCTGCTGAGACTATCAATGAATCAAAACCAGAATTTACAATATGCCCTGCAGGGTGGCACACTTGGGCTACTTAGGATGAAGAGAAGGAGAGGGAGTGACCTGATAAAGTCAAAGTTCCTTATGTGAAGTCTCCTTCAAGGAGAAACTGTCAGTCACATGCTTTCACCTTACATATATCCCTTTCAATCGATTTGAATACAAATGAGCATTACTATGTGCCTTAATAAATGTCCAAGGAGTAGGAAATACCTTTTAGAAACGTCATCACAGTTTCTCAGCAAAATTCGGCACCTTTGTTCACCTCTGCATGAAAAAGAAAAAAGCCTCCCCAGCTCCAGTTTTAGCAGTCGCATTGATTCAGACATACTGAGGTTATGGGCCAGATCACGGGCCACTGCACAGAGATGCGCTGTGACACCGGAGACCTCTGAAGGGATTGCTGCTTGAAGAAGGCCAGTCTCTCCTTCAGGCAGCTCAATGTGGCAATATTGTCTTAAGTTCTTTAGAAAAGCCCACGCCTGGTATCTGGTGCTTTTCTGTACTCGGAGAACATCCTCCTTTGGTACATCTACACAAGCAAACAACAAACAGCCATCCGTGTATGCTCACGTGGTACATCCCAGGGCAAACAACGCATATCCTCGGTCTCATGTTGTATAAAAATTGCCTTGGTGCAACGCAGCCATTACATTATTTTCAATATTTTGCACTGAAATAACCACACAAAATAATACTCAATCCTTTGGGCTACCGTAGTGCCCTGCGTGGATGTCTGCTTGCTCTAGGAACACAAAGCACAGTGAGCCACTTGTGGGGGGACCATGGACCATATCCTCCTCGGAGTATCAAGGATGCAAATGTGTCTGGAGCTTATAGCAGGAGCCGGAGTTTAGCAACAGCTACTTGTGTGATTTCAATTAAACACCCGCAAAGAGCCGCTCAGTCTGGCTCCACGTCTCTGCTTGGTGTATGGCACTCACTGCTATGGGAGTCATCGTTTCCCCAGACCTGCAAACGCTTAATGGATTTCTGCATGCACCTGAAAATGTTATTTCCCTACCGACTCATTGCCAGTCACAACAAACCTTTCATGCTGCCATTTCGCTGCTACCCAAGTAGTGCCAGCCTCATTGCCAACAGCAAGGTTGTGCAGTTTGCTGATGGGTGGCAGTGCAGAAACAGAAATTTCCACCTGGGGACAGGTGGACAAGCTCTGGGTGGTTTGGGAGCCGCCATCTCAGGCTGCATCTAGTTAGCATGAATGTTAAAAATCTTCTGCCTTGCCTAGTCAGCGTGGCAGTGTCCCCAAAGTCCTGGGCTAGAATTTCTCCTTGCGAGCGAGACAAGGACGGATCTCTTCCCTGGCAGCAGGTACACGTGTTGGTGGGGGCAGGAGTGGGCGAGGAGCTTTCTCTCACAAATCGCCACGTAATATTTGCTTTCAGATGGATCTTCTCGAGAGCTAAGAGTCACCGTGCCAGCGGAGCATCGTCTCCTTGCTGCATTCCAAGGGACCAGCCTCACAGGACTGGAGTCAGAGCGGGTCCAGGCATTTTCCTTATTGCTGTCTATGGGCCAAATCTAGCTTTTTATTCGAGGGCACACACAGAGCTGCTTTTCTGTAGCTTTCCCTTGGAGCATTTTATTTGGTCACACATGTTCTACTTAATATAACTGAAAGGAAAACTACTTTATATTTAACTTCACATAGGGGGTGCCAGGTAATACTTGGATTATTCTGTAAATTTTGAAATGGCTTTGTTCTTGGCAGCTCAGAAAATCTCAAAGGAAACATATTATTTAGCCTTGTAGGAGATATATTCAATTCTTTTTATGTGAGAAAATGATTGTAAATGGTCATTTATAATAATATAATGCCGTAAATTGTCTACTTCACTTTAGAAAAACAAAATCAGAAAAGTCTCAGTGTCTTCCTGATATATTTCTCACTTATGTTCTCAGTCCTGAAGCCTATTTCTTACAAGTACAGAGATGTGTCTGTGCAAATTAATTTGTAGGACTGTGAGAATAAATTAAATAGAAACAGAATTAGAGGCACATTGCAGGGAGGACAGAACAAGTTGTGAAGGACAGTTGGCCCTTTTTGACCCGACTGATTACAAACCCAGGGCTCCAGGGTGGGCTGAGTTATGGGAGGAAAGCGCTGATGGAGTCGCTTGCTGCTTTGGTATAATCCTGTTCCCTTACAAAACGTGCATGCAGCCCTATTTCCTAGAGGCAGCAAGAACCCAACAGGAGGAAGCAGTTCCTTTGCTCTCGGCTTTAAGTGCTATTCCTGCCTATAGGTGCCTCAAATCCCCTTTCTTAGCTGTGCTGCAGGGCTCGTTTACAGCAGTTCTGTGTCCTTTGTGTCCGGTCCTTCTTATTTCCATATTGGATTTACCAATCCTTCTGAGTATTTGAGGAAGACACAACCTTTTACATAGCAATTTCCAGTGGGGCCTCTCCACCAATACAGTCTTACCTCTTCTGCTAGTGACATTATCTTTGGTTTGGGCAGAGGCTTCTGCCAAGGTGCTTATTGGCTTCTCACAGCTTTCTCAAATCAAGGAAAAGTTGTTATCCCTCTATATAATACGATTACCCAGCCACTAAAGGGACTAACAGAGGCATATAGAACTCTACACTTATCAAATAGCTAGAAAGAAAGAAAGATTGATTTATAAATGTCCTGAAGAAATTTATTTTGAAAAAGGATTTGGGGACCGGGGATTTCACGTTATGCCATTCATGTATGCAGCAAGGAGCGATGGTGAACAGACCCTGGTGGTTTCACCTGAACAAGCTGAAATAAGAGGCTCTTGCTATTGCAGTCAAACTCTCTTAGTTTAGTGCCCGCACAGGTTTGCACAGGCTGCCTCCACCTTCTGCTGCCTGCAGTGGGTGAAGGGGAGGGCTCCAAGGGGTAAAAAATTGCTGGAGAAAGCTGTGCTGCCTGCTTTCATCTTTCATAAGCCGGGAAGCAGTCACACTTCCCAAAGCTAGTCTTCATATCTCATTGGAATATTGATTTTTTTTTTTAGTTATTTCCTAATGTGCTTGTAGTTATTCCCAGGTAATGACCTCCTTGGCCCCTGACTGCACGTTGCCTCATTTTAGCTGAAGCCCTGCAGTTGCTTCTGTCTTTGTAGAGTAAAAGTCTTTCTGCTTGGAGTTAGCACAATGGTGACTTGCTGTACGGGACACCTGCAGGTAAAATCTTCATGTCTAGGGCCAGCAAACAGAACGAGTATGTTCTTGATCACTGGAAACCTCAGAAAATTGAAAGACTTTATCAATTTATACAGAAATTTTCTTTTAGATGACAGATCCTTGCATTCCATCTGCTTGTTTACTATGGTATTTGTATCTACCAAGGCACAGAACTTTTCCTAAATAAGTAAGAAATACCAAACTGCCCAGTAAATAAATTTTTGCTCAATATGGCTGAAAAAATAAAATAATGTGTACCACATGCCAGATTCTTCCACGGTCTCCCATGGATTCAATGAATCTCCCTTTTACTGTGCTTGGTTAGACCTCATGGTCTGATTCTGAATATTTTAGTGGTGTTAAGCCTGGAGAAAGATCTTAAAAGACCCCAGCCCGAGACTTGGTAAGTGTGTCAACTTTTAGATAAAAAGTAAATCGCTTTGCCTTGTGCAGATTACTGTGCAAATACAAGTTATTATAAATGCATCTACAGGGAAGAAGAGGGAGGCAAGAAGGCATCTGGGCTTGCTTTTGCAGCAGAAGGGCAGACAGAGCTGTTTAGCTCCAGGATGTGCAGGAGGTTAAAAGCCAATAATAGAGACGTGACGAAGAAATGTTTATGGGAGTGATTCGGCAGTGTTTTGGCAGCACATTGCCGTGTCACATCTGAGATGAAATCGCTCCTCCTTTGCCTTGCTCGGTCCCGTGGTTCCCAGATGGTGCTGAGGGTGCGTGGACCACGAGCATCAGAGTGGCAATGCTGAAGGAGCACTGAGAGAAGGGCAAACCCCGCTCCGTACGGGCCATCTATAGGGATGTCATAGCTTTCTTCTGCTGGGAGCTGGGCTAGGTTAGATTTGCGTCTGGCAAGAGGCTCCTCCTTCTCGTTAGCCCTTCCTCAGGCCACCAATTCTCACGGGGAAGTGCCTGAAGAAGGGAAGGTCAGGGAGACCTGCCTGCAACCTCAGGTGCATCTTAAAATCTGAGAGTATGAAATATGACAAGGAGTGGAAAGGCATGGGTACTCTATATCCTCCTCGGCTCAGAGGCATGTGGATACCATAACAAGTCACGTTAAAAGAAGCAGGACTGAAAATCAGCACTAATTTCACATGGACACACGCCCGCCTGCACGTGCACACGTAGCTGCCCAACTAAGGTTGCCAGCTTTTCTAAATAACTGAACGACAAGCTCTGTTTTCATGATCTGAAGTCACCACTACGTACATCAGCCCCGTTTTGATGACTCTGTGCGTAGGGCGTTACGAACGCCGGCAATCCCTGGAAGACCACCAAGGCCAGTGATGGGAAACCTTTAGCCTGCAGTTTGGCGATGCATCAGTGCTGACGTACCTGTCGGCTCAGAGGAGATGTCCTGCCAGCTCTCGAGTGCATAGGGTAGGAAGGGTATAGGGAGTGGGGATTTCTGCAAGTTCTGTAGCCCTGTAGTTTGTCAATATTGCGTTATACATTTTCATTTGGGTCTGGTGAAGACTCCTGCGAGGAGTCCTCTGCCTGCACATCGTCCTGGTCTCTATCCCAGTGCTCCCAGCTGGGACGGTGGTGGTGTACGTCAAGTGAGGCGGACAGGGTGCTTGGCCCCATGTGCCAGCCCTTCTACACGGACTGCGGCTTGTTCTGTGCGTCTGCCTGCACTTTAATCCCTGCCTCTCACCAAGGAGGGAGAGAGGATGGTGTGTCGCAGTGCACAGCGCCTAGAGGAAATCAGCGAAAAAATAATAATAAAAAAAAAATCAGCAGCTGCAAAAATCTGTGGGTGGGGGGAAGGTTTCTAACGTAACAATAAAAGGCTTTTAAGACCTCCCACCCTGCAATTTAATTGCATTATTATTTACAATACCAATTTACTTGCCGTCTGATCTTTGGTGGGGCTGAGACCGGTCACTGTCCCCAAGTCTGGAAAGAGTAGAGAGCAAGGCGGTGTGTGCGAGGCATGGACAGGAGGCCGGGGAAACGGTTTTCCTGGGAGATGCTGGGTGAGCAAAGCCGAAGTCCGAGGGAGCCAGACGGCAGCTACAGTCCTGCCGTCAGCTGGGAATCGGGAGGGAGCTGGCCTTAATGTTCTCCTCCAGGCGACGGAGGCTGGTAACGGCTCTGTAACCGCTTCATCCATGGCGATTAGAAGTGATTAGAAGTGACTGACCTCATGATAAAGAGCTAAATATTTAGTTTGAAAAATTGCAAGAGGTGCCACGGGTCTCCAGCCTAGCTCTGCACGGAGGGATGAGGTGCTACTCATTCTTATTTAAAGCTCCTGGATGGACAAACCTGCTACTTCTGGGGCTCAGCAAAATGCAGCAGAGCAGGTCAAACTTTTTCCTTTCTGCGTACTCAGTTAATGTTATTTAAATTGCATTGGTGTTTTTAAGTTCCCTGTAACAATGGTTTAATTTCTACTTAAAAGACGTTACAAATTTACGGTTGTCACTGGCTTACGTAAATATCTTAATTTGAAAAGGAAAAGAGCCTCTAAGTGGGATCACCTCCAGCCACTGGTGATATCCCTCCTGTTTAGCACAGGACCTTTTTGTATTCCATGTCAGATGGCTTCGCAGTGTTTACTGTTCAGGCCCCTAGGAGAACAGATTTGAGGATAATTGTGCTTTGAGAAAGAAAGAAATACCGTACATTTGTAACAGGATCTTCCCAGGTCACACATTATCAGTCCGCCTTTTAAGCTATGAAGCTCCTGAAGGCTCCTCAGGGCTAATTTGTTATATGCTATAGATGCTACATACACAGTAATGCTTAAAAAATATATATATATAGTAGCAATAAGCTAGAAATTATGGAAAAATCTGAGATATTCCACTGTCATAAGCAACTAATGTGATGGCTCCTGGAGCAGTCTAAGTTACAAGATCCTCTACTATCCCAGTTTCCATACTTCTGGGCTTTTAATTATTAGTTGGTATGATTTGTTGAATGCTGATAATTTACTTAACTCTGCCTTAATCCTCCCCTGAACTGAATAGAGATTTCTGTTGTTATCTCTCTGAGATTTCTCCAGCAGCGCTGCTTGACCTCGTTATGTAGTTTAAAAGGAGACTGAATGTAACAATCAGATAAGTTGTTTAATTATTATTTTTTTTTTTAGCAACAATTTAGCACTGAGTCTGAAGGGCACGGACAACAAAAACTGTAATTCTTCTGGATTTTCTAGACCTTAAAGCAGGTCCCACTTTAATCCAGATCTTTGTTCTGTCTCTCCATGCCTCCTTTTGTGGTTGCTTGCAGTGGCTGCTGATTAAGCAAATGGTCAGCTTCTTCCAAGTTATCCAAGGAGACTGCACCAATGGCTGGACAGTTATTGGAGGAGATGTCCTGATGCGATGGATAATTTGGAAGGAAAAACAGGATGAGAAGCAGCTTAGAGACCTGCACTGGTCTGAACATCATGATTCAGGATCCTGTGCTTTATGCTTCACTGCCCACCCAGTGAATAACGCCCTTCACCCTGACTGAACTCTTCTCTTAAAGCAGGCAGTGCCCTGGTCACATTTAGAAGATGGCAGGGTTGAAGAAGAGATGACAATAGATCATGTCTGCCTGTATTTCCCCTCTACAGGTGTCTATGGAGGTGCTATGGCATAATCCCCAGGCTTATCTTTCCGCTAAAAGTCACAAACCACCTTGAAAATGAAAAATAAATACATGAACCGCCCTTGCAACAAGAAATGGCTACTCTGAATGCTGGAGGGACCTCCTCATGTCCTGCAGTGGTTCGCAAGGCAGGGCTGGTTTTACTCTGGGAACATTCAACCTAAAACTTTTGGGCACTTCTAGAGTTGTAAGGAGAAAGTTACGCTGCTCACTCAGTGCACCTGGGACCTAAAACCACGCAGTGTTTATCTCGGGATACTCACAGTTCAGCTCAGTCTATGATCCTAGCAATAGCAGTCCATTTGACATTTGCAAATTCAGATCAAATACAAAATCATAACGAGGGTTATGTTCTGCCAAAAGGAAACAAATCTTCCCAGTGGGTGTGATTTACTTGCAACATAAATGCGGGGCTGAATACCGTGAAATACACAGCTCCAATTTTGATCAGCCAGAAAAGAGAGCCTTTATCGCGATGCCTCAGCCTGCTTTCAGGATGTCAGAGGAGTCTGACAGGCTGTTTTCCATCAATGACTCTAGAGGACATCATAGGAAAAATCAGCTGACAGGTATTTCTAAATTTGTTGTGGGTAATTAGGAATACATTGTCTCAGCTCTCACAAAACCCCTGACTCTTACTGGCTGGGGCTCTGCTTAGATGTGATGCCAATGTCACGGGCCAGGAAATGCATGGGGAAAGTTAATTGCAGCCTGAGTGTGTGATAGTTTGCAGTGTTCCTGCTAATTGGGGTAAATGTAAGGATTTCATTTTAAAGCAGAATTCTGTGATACGTTTCTTAGCATTATAAAATGCAAAATCTGACCTAAATAAAATTTAATTCTTTAAAATACATAAAAGAAACTGTGAAATTGCTCTGTATAATTTTAAAATGAATGAAAATTTCTTTGTTCTTGACATTTTCTTTTATGCAATACCGTGCTACTTTAACAACAGTTTTTAATTTAGAAGGCGATTAAATGCAATTACAGTGTACAGATGACAGAGCTTATAAATCCCAACGTGATTTCTTGTGCACTTCTTTTCTGCTCATTTATATTGCCTGTGGCTTCTGCTGTGCAGAAATGCCAATTCCTCTGATTCGAGATGCTCAAGTAATTTCTTGGTCAATATAGGATCTCCTTTTGAGCATGTACTGTTGTAGAGACCTACTGGCAAAAGATCAGAGCAGGCCTGCGAACATGTCCTTTCTGCTTTTTGCAACACCTCACATAGCACCTTCTGCAGAAAAGGGTATCCTGCGGTAGGACCTAGGCTCATCCTTCCCCCTCTGGATAGGGAATCCATTCTGGATTCTTGTATGTATTGCATGCTGCGCTGGGAACACGACTGGCTAAAAAATATAGCCTTGCAGAGAAGGAGGAATAACTTATAATAAGCACTGTACTGTTACTGCCTTTTTTCTTAAAACATTCCATTTACTCTGACATATCCTACAAAGAGAGACTGGCTGATTATAGGTCATATTGCCAACCACAAACAGTTACTTATTCATTCAAGGAAACCTGATAATAGAACCAGCCTGGTCCAAATGAACTTAATGCTTTTTTGCCTGTAGCTTCAAGGGGAAGAAGAACATGGTCCTTATGGTCTTCAAAGCAAAGAAATTTTTTAAAAAAAAAAAAAGACAATGAACAAATTCTGTCCCTTGACTAACCAGGTTCTTGCCACATAGCTCTGCCACTAAAAATACAGCTCTATCATTTAAAACTAGCCCTGAAAAATAAAACCAGAGCAGAAAGAAAAGCCACGCGTTAATGTTGTGGCCACTCCTCACTCCTTTTTTCACCGATAAAGCAGAATATTTCTTGCAAAAGAGGTGCTCACAAAATGAGTGTGTGCCTTTTTCATAGGCAAAAACCTTCATCTCCTCCTGATAACCAGGTAATTACACAAAGAAAATGGTAAATGTATACATAATAATTATTCTTCATTTGACAATTTGGAGAATTTAGAAAGCAGTTCAATCATTACCATTCCTTTGAGGATTGTTTCATAAAGAAAAGTATAAGGTTAGTAACACCTCCTTGTCAGATAATGAAAAAAAAACCATGTACAAGTTCCAAAAGCAAGCTTTTTTAACCTTCACAGTTATTAGAGGGAGATAGGTGTGGTAAGCTGTTGGTCGGGTGGACGAGATGTGCTCACTCTTCTGGGAAGAACAAATCAAGCAAAGGATTCTGTTACATGGGAAATACGGGAATAATTTACATCGGTGGGGAAAGTAAATATGATATTTATGTCTCTGTCTCAGAACCATCTTAAGTAGTGTCACATAACCAGAATACATGTGCTAGCCAACTCAGAACTGTGCATCACAGCACTGAATATTAACTTCCCTCGGACAACCTACACATGACGTGCTCCTTTACTCATCAGTTGTCACTGCTGTTGGAGTCACTGGCATGGCAATTAACTTTCTACTGGCATAATTGTTGCTGACTACTGCTTCTCACACATTGTGTCTCTATAAAATAATACAATGACGATCCTATTTCTATAAGATGGTGATGAAGCTCTAATACTTTGCTTATGAAATTTTGTGCCATGGCCCTTCATTATAGTTAAAGCAAACTTCTCTGTATGTTGTGTCACAATTCTTGACAACATCTTTATGGCATTTTATTTTTGTGGTGGCATCTACATTTGCAAATGGAAAAGGTTCCAGGGGGTTTCCCAAACACAAAACCTACAATGTTTGCCCTTGAGATCCTCCCGCTGGAAAGAGCAAACAGTATGTTCACTCTCTGGGGGATGATTTCATGAGTATGATAAAGAAAGAAGAAATGTTAACTAAGGAAATGATTATAAATACTGCTAAGAATGCAAAGCCAAGTTTTCAAAAGAAATGGAAGCAAAGTGAATGACTACATGGTAAACAGAGTAGTGTAGCAGATATTTCAAGTTTAGATCCAGCACTTCCAAATTTAGGTGCTCGACTTCATATTGTCGGAGTACAGTGCTGCGTGTAATTATTTGCAATTTTATGTATTTTGGCAGTATATTCCATGTTATAACAAATGGTCTTTTCCTATGCCAAGCCATCCCTAAATTAGACTTTCTTGAACTGGCAAATTACGTCATCTGGAAGAAAAGGAGGATGTGGTGGATCCGGAACAGGGATTCCCAACCTGCAGCCCCTTGGTTATTTGTCCTTTTGAAAACAGTAAAGGCACTTTCAAATGAAAGCTGTGCTTGGCATTAGGAGGAGGGAGCTGGAGGAGGCCAAAGCCATCAAGAAACCACAATCCAGAGGCACTGGGAGTTGCACTCTCCCAATCCCAGCTGCTTCCCTGGCCGGTCGTACTGTAGGACAGCAAGAAGTCACGCAGAGAAATTGCAGGCTGCCTGGGACGGAGGTGTAAGCCTCTATGGCAGCATAAAGCTTCGCACTGCCAAATTATCAGAGGGCTCAGTTGCACTGGGCTTGTTTCGTACACCTGGAGGTAACATTTTGCAGCCTGCGCTTTGGAGAATGTTGCTTCGCATGCTACAGTATTTCTGTATTTTTGAAGCCTCGAAAGCAATGGCAAAATTTTAAGAGAGTTATGCAATGGGAGATAAATCACCAGCTTCATCCAGCTCCATACAGACTTTTTTTCTGCATGAAAAGTACTGAATAAATCTAAGTTGTTAGTGACTGGGGAGAGCAGAGACTGCCTGAAGGCAGTGAACAGATGTGTAGGCTGAGTGAGAAATGATAAGAGAAGAGAAAACTCAGCTAAGAGGATTTGGGCTTCATCAAACTTCACATTATTTAGACCATTAACAGAGGAATAGAGAGAAATAAGGACTGAGGAATGATATATGTAAGGGCTTAACATTCACGACTGTAATTCTTTTATGTGGCCCTTTCAAGGATTTTTAAAGGAGAGAATGATGCATTGTTGGCCTCTTGCAGAGCAATACGTTTCTTAGGCCCACTTAGGACTCACAGGTACTTTACCTGTATTTCTCAGCATAGGCTCCATTTACAATTCTATAGATTCCAGTTAAACGCTATCCAAAATTCAAGTATAATTTTTCTAGGAAGGGGAAATGCATGGGCTTTTTACACCTGTTTTCAGTAACGACCTCTGTGCTTTAAAACAAATGGAATAATTTTCAGGGTTTAATGGGCTTTTGCCTTCAACAGCTACAAATAATCTAATTATCTAGCCACTCTGGGTACTGGATGATTTAAGAATTAAAGACACGATTAGAATCTGTTACAGTAATTAGTATCCATTTTAAACCAATTGCCTGTGGCATTACATGGTCTACTGAAAGAAAGGCTGCTGGCTAAATCCTCTTCTTCCACTAAATGCAAAACCAAATGCTAGTACAATTTCTTTTTTGACTAAGAAAGTCAAGATTTCAGAACTCAAGTAAAACAAATTATCTGAGCTTTTATATGCTGTTTTTAAATACTTTATATTTCACTGAAGCCAGAGAAGGAAGACCACTGATTGACTCATCTTTGGATCAAATTCACTGAATAAATTTGGGAATTTAGGGAATAAAAAGAAAATTACAAATTTAGTGACTGAAAGTGTTATTACTTAGGTAAATTAGAAGGCATAATGAAAGAGACGTGGGTAGATTGGGAAGCACTAGGAGAACTTCCGTGTGCCCCACAAATCAGCTAGAAACCATGCCCCACTAATCAGTTAGAAGAATTTGCAGAAGTCAGTGAGCAGGTGGATAAGGGTGATCCAGCTGATATAATGTTCCTGGATTTTCTGAAAGCTCCTACAACGCTGTTTTGTCAAATGCTGTTAAAGAAATTAAACTCTAATGGCAGAAGAAGAAAGGTTCTTGTGTAGAAAAAGGATGGGTTGAAAGACAGAAAACAAGGGGTAGGATTAAATGGTTTGTTTCCAGAGTGAGGGTGGTAGAAGGTACCATCCACCAGCCCTCTGTGTTCATCAGTGCTGTTCAGTCCATCCATGACCTCTTTGTGTGGACGCTGGAACTGAATAAATGTGCTGGCAACACGCGGCTGTTGGCTGTCGAGAACTGCAGAAGGTCCTCATAAATCTCAGCTAATGGACAGCAAAGTAGCAGACAAAACTCCGTGCTAAGAAGCAGAGTTGTACATTAGCTGGGGGGTAACCCTACCTAGCTATGCAAAACTCTTTGTCACTACTCAGGAAAGAGAGGAGGGACATCAAAACAGTCAGAGGGCTGGAACACCTCTCCTATGAGGAAAGGCTGAGACATCTGGGGTTGTCCAGCCTGGAGAAGAGAAGGCTCTGGGGAGACCTTATTGCAGTCTTTAAATATATAAAGGGGGCTTATAAGAAAGATGGGGACAAACTTTTTAGTAGGGCCTGTAGCGATGAGACAAAGGGAACAGTTTTAAACTGAAAGAGAGTAGATTTAGGTTGGACATAGGAACAAAATGTTTTACGATGAGGGTGGTGAGGCACTGGCACAGGTTGCCCAGAGAAGCTGTGGCTGCCCCATCCCTGGCAGTGTTCAAGGCCA
>JANHGO010001802.1:0-32658 GCA_024606505.1 Aquila spilogaster
GGTTGCCAGTTTATCAGATCATTTTGGATACTATAGATACACAGTCATGTTAGCAGTCCTGATGCTCTTTCTAAGCCAGCATAGTGCCAGCTTTTTTCAACAAGCTTCACACTTGCTCTAGAGAAGGAAAAAGTCATCTGCTGTAGGGGTTTTGGTTTCATTATCATAGAGATTACTTAAACTTCTCAAAGCTATCAATTTAAGCTTTCTGGGCTTGCCTGCTTCTCTTTGCAGACCAGAGCAATTTTTTCTTAGATGGGGAGACCTTGCCTTAGTGGTTAAAATAAGAGCTGATGACTCATAAATAAAACAACAAATGAAGAGCCACTCCTTGTACCTTTCCACAGTTTGCTTGGAAATCAGTAAGAATTGCACCATCACTCATAGCAGATATAAACATGATCACTATGGATGCAGCCCACTGTAAACAGTAAAACCTTAAATGTTTCTTAAATTGAAATGAATCCCACAGCCTTAGCAGTACTAAGCTTTGTGAAGCATAAAAAACTTCCTGGGAAATGGTCTTTAAGTGCAGTCTTAAGAAGGCTGCCAAAAATAAGCAGGCTCTTGGTGTGCTGGGCATTAATGAGTTAGAATTAGGTTGTGTCTCACCCTCTTCTCTCTTTCCAGTAAAAGTAAGCAGAGGTAGAGTTGCACTTAGTAAGAGGATAATGAGAAATCAGTCCCACACCTGCTATGAATTCCTGAGAGACATAAGAACAAGTTTGGAAGAACAATGGAGGGTGCACTTCTTGGTGAGTTTTTTCACTTTTTTGAGCTACAGTTCCTAAACTGCAACTTGGGAATAGTTATAAATGTTTTATATTGCTTGACTATAAGAACTTTGTACTTTTTTTTTTTTGCTATTGAGTATTATTATTGAAATGAATATATATTTGATGTAAGATCAAATGCAGTCTTGTAGGTATCAGGTGAAATCTCTCTTAGAAAATTTCTGGGCCAAATTCAGATAAGATAACATACAGCTGTGAAGGTATCTTCATATAAAGCTGTCATAAATTAGGATGAACAGCAAACTGGTGCAACTTGCAGTAATTTCGTGCTTTATCTGTGTACGGGTCAGGCTCTAACAGCAAAAGCAATTGAAAAAGGTCCTTGTCTCTGCACTCCTTCAGAAGTACCTGAAGCATCTAGTTTAGTTTGGGTGTCTCTCTCTCCTTCCTGCTTCAGTATCAAGATGTTCAGGATGGATTTTAAACAAAAATAGAAACATTTGAAGAACATAGTCACATAGCTTTCTTTCAAGCAAATCTGCAGAACCTATTTCACTGAAGTTTGCACAAATTCAGAATTAACTTTGGCTGATATTGAACTGCACTTTTTAATGTTCCTCTGTGATGAAAGTCTCTTCTTCATTTGTGAAAAAAAAAATCTCCAGCTGTATTTCTGGTCTTTGTCCAAGGTGTTAACAACAAGACTGTAGTACCTTGTTGTCAATTTGGCCTCTGTTGGAGACACTACTTACGTTTAGGCTTTTCTTTTATTGGCAGCAACCACTGTGTTCTAGGCTTTAATCAGCAGCAGCTGCAGAAATGAGAACAGCGTTGCCAAAGCAAAAGCCCCCTTGAAGATCCATTGAATTCACATCTGCATGTGCACTGTTTTTCTAGTATTACCCGTCAATTCAGCAAGGTCTTGGATACCTTGGAAACTCATTCGTGTTGTTTTTTTTTTGTTTTTTTTTTTTTTTCGCCCACCTCTGACTTAAAACCATGTATGAAATACTTATTACATGGGAATGGTGATGTGAGCTGAGCAGAGTGTCATTTGCCTGGCTTATTTCAAAGTCAAGTTTTACAGAATTTATCCTATGGTTTTTCAGAGTTACAAACTTGCACAAAACTCCTTCTGAAATAAACCATTGCGTTAGCCAAGCCTGGTGGATACAGAAGCATAACAAACTAGTACTTTCTTTGGTATGTAATATCCAGCCCTTCACACTGTAGATAGATGATAACACGCAGAGGGGAATTTGCAGGTTGGGACTCCTGGGCTTTGGACCACTTAAAAGCTATGGTTCCCTGATGCATCTCCCACCACTCTGGCAGCAGTTGCTGCAGAAGGGGTGCAGAACAGGCAGTTTGCTCTTGGGACATCACAGTTCACAGTACCGTGTGTTAACTTCAACAGGCATTGATTTCAATTTATGTTAACATGCCAGGCTGCAAGCTGCAGCAGGAGGGGTCTCCGGTTCGTGACTCCTGTCAGATTCAGAGAGCTGAGGTTATCACCTCAGCAGTAACCTCTTTAGCCACCAGAGTTGAATCCAATTCAATCATGAATCAGTGTCCTTAAGTAATTCTCCTTTATAAAGACACAATGCAATCATACTGAGTCAATTTAAAAAAAAGTCCCAGATGAGATTTTGATTGTTTTCTTAATATGAATTTAAAAAAGCAGTTAAAAAGCTAAAAACAAAATGACTCCATTGAGGGATGGATTGGGTCATTAACATATCACATTCATATTTCAAAAAACTTGTGTGTTAATAATTTAACCCTCACAGCTTCTCGAGAGGAAAATAATTACTACTCTGAAAGACTGACCTACCTTCTCAGTATTCCTTTAAACCAAATGACACTATTTGAAAGATAAAATTACATTTTTAGTGAGAAAAATTATGCCTAAGGAAAAAATTGTATTAATATCTGGATAGACCTCTTCACTCGACAAATGCTTAATCCTGCATATGTCAGAGCTGTGGAGAGGCAACGAAGCTACAAAGGAGGATATAAACTTTTGGTAGAAACTAAAGACTATCGTAGGTAAGCTCTCATCTCAAAAAGGTCAATGTTATTGTACTTTTCAATACAGACATGTCAAAACATGTTGGAAAGGAAAAGTGTTGCTCCAGAAAATGTTCTTCACTTTCATCTTTGGGCTCCTGGCCTCTTTAGCAAACAAGTGATGGTAAAGGAAGTTAACTGCTGCCTTAAATCTCTGTGTTGTGTCTGTCTATCTTGAGCTTCACCTCAGCACATGGGGATACTTACCCTGCTAATGATTAGGGAATAAAATCTCTGGTAGCAAGATCCTGTGGGAGGAAGGACTGGGCAACCCAACTGTCATGCAGGGGATTCACCTAGGTTTTATATAGTGTAGCTGGATGTTTCTGAGAAAGTAAAAGTTCAAGTTCAAATTAGGGCATATTTAATCTTCTCTGGAAGTAACAGCAAAAAATAAGCTGGCATACTTTTGAAGAGAAATCCATGGAAGTAGATCAGCACACAGGCCTGGAGTGAATCTTCACTGAGGCTGTGCCCTGAGCTCCACCAAGGTGGCCGGGAGTGCCAAGTGTGTTATTGGAAATGCACGGAGCCCTGAAGGACAGGCTGAGACAAACTGAGCTACTGGTGGTTACATTAGAGAGAGGAGAGCCTCATTTACAATAGCCTCAGCTGCATCCATCTCCAATATGGTTCCAAGTTTATCAACAGTCCTATTTGGCTCTGAGAGAGTTGAAGACAGGAGGAAGGTTTTGCCAGTCTTAAGTTCCTCAAAGTCAGAAGAAGCAGCAATATCAGATGAAAAACTTAGATTAAGCAGCATGTAACAAATGGACTTGCTGTGCTTAGAGGCTGCTGAAACCCCTCCAGAGGACCACTGTGAGGTCCCCATCCATGGTGGGGCAGGGCTAAGGGGCAGCTGCAGCTGTGACATGGCTCAGCTAAGGCCATAGTCACCGGCCTCGAAGTGTCCGGCACTGGGACTGAAGTGAGGAGAAGTCCGGGCATGGAGTCCAGGCCTGCATGCTGCGTGTGAGGGAGGAAAGTCCCCCAGCTGCAGCGGCTCCTGGCAGCTCCCTGGGATGGCTGCATGCAGTGGTGGTGGCTCCCATCCGGGCTTCCACTCTGGTCACACAAGCAGAGAGATCTCAAGGCCTCATAGTGCTGAGGGGTGCAGGGTGTATAATGCCTGAGTGAAACCTTCCCCGGAGACAGTACTGCCTTGTGGGGAGAGGAACAGGAGCCATTTGCTATCTGAGGTCACCAGCCTTCAGCTAAGAGATGGCATTGGGCAGTAAGGCCCAGGCAGGATGCTGAACAATGTTTTTGATGGGTTAGAGCCAGCTGTAGCAAACAACACAAAGGATTTATCCAGCTGCCAAAGCGGTACACAGCAGGTGCTTCAGAGGGACAGAGGGAAGGAGAAGGGGAAAAATGAAAGAGATTGGGGAAAGTGAGCAGCTGGGGAGAAACCTCTGGAAGGTTCGGGCACACAGTCGGCTGCACTCATGCTTTATGTCACTGCAGAACATTAAAAGAGCACTTAAAAAGGTAATTAGCACCTTTTCACTGGACCAGAAATCAGAGGTGTAATTTACCAGAAGTCAGTGAACAATGTAAGAGATCTAATTTAATCACATTGCATAGCTTATCCGGGATGAAAAATGAGGAGCCTGGCTTGACTGAGTGGGTATGCCTCCAGCAAAGCCATCTCTGTTCCCCTGCAGGACAGTGCCACTGCTCCCAGAATGGCACTTGGCGACGCACAGCGGAGAGTGCTTCTGCCTTTTGAATTTTTTAATTTTTTTTCACAGCAGAGGGTCTGTGATACACAGAATTAAATGCCCCTGTCTAGAAGAGGTAACTGAGTCAAAATTCTGCATCATAGTACAAATTACCTCTTTCAGTGCATCTCTGCAGGTGCTCCCAAATTCAGGTAGATGGGAGGAAACTGGGGATTTCTCTGTGCCCCATGCAGATAAAGATGAAGAGTGTTCCTTCAGTATTCAGATTTCAGTTTAGATTTCAGACTGTCCTGTCTTTCCTTTAGAGTTTGGAATGGGTGATTCAGCTTATTGCTGTTCTTCTCGTCAAATGAAGTGTTCAAAAGATCAATAAAAGAAAAAAAAGCACTACTAAAATTTAAGTGCCATATAAAGAAACTAAGCTTTAACTCCATTATTTTCCAAACCATAGCATAAGTCAGATTTCCTTTATTGGGATTTCTTAAATAAAAATGTGAGCCATGGGTGAGCACAATTGTAAACTCAAGCTGTTAGCTGACTAACAAAGCTGCAACACAGCAAATCATGTTCAACATTACACCACCTAATGAGGATTAAATGTTATTCTTTGAACACTATTGCCTTTCCAAGATTTCTTCTCAATCTTCATACGTGTTTCTGTGGCAGCTTGGAAAACTTGGAAGGCCCGGCCACGGTGGCCAGAATTACACCTTCTGATTGTACTGGCCACCTCTTGATAAACACTGACTAATCCTTTCAGTCAGCCCTTTTAAAGGTTTTCACAGTTGCGTTTGAGGCCAGCAGGATGTAATTTGCACAGAGGTGATGTGGCCTGTACTCAGCATGTCAAGAGAATGGCTTCTGTTGACTCCTACATCTCAGTGAATAGCCCATACAAATAATAATCAGTCCAAGCAAAGAAAATTTAAAAAGTTGTAATCAAATTTTATCTAGAAAAAGTTCCAGTTTTCTTAAAAAAAACTCATCAAGCAAGAAGGGTCTCTTGACTGTAAGACATTTACTTATCTCCTAATTTATTACCATGCTCTTAATTATTATATCTAATTATATATAGATTTTCCTAAGCACATTGGCAAGGGAAATATGTTGTCAAATGTACATTGAAATCTTACTCTGCTATTGTTGAGTCAGCTCCTGGAATGCAAGGCGTTAAATATCTGTATCTGTGCTGATTTCAGTGTTTTTATGTTTCTTAACCACATTGTTAAGCTGTATTGTTGCAAACTTCTCCTTGCTCATTAAATCTATCTTCTATACTCTCCAGGTGTAAAGAACTGTCTTTCTCATTCTCATGCTTTCCTGCCACCAGATGTTTATTTCCCCAGCTGGCCTTATTTCTTTTATCATCTTTTTTTTATTATTTTTAAATCTAGACTGTGACCATTGATCATTCCAAGTTTCACTGTATAACTGTACCATGTGTTGCTCTTCCCTTTGTATTGCAGCCTGGCATCACTCTCTTGCAAACCTTTCTATTCTTGGGCAGGATTTGTACTCTTTCTTAGTGGATGTGATCTATTGTCACCTATACTGTATTTCATCAATAAGTAATATCCCACAAGCCCCTTGAAAGATTTGGACCTGAAGGACAAGTCCACATTAAGTGAATTAGAATGTGAAGCCATGAGGGAAAGATACTTGACTTATAAAGCATGGAAGAGAGAGAACACCGTAATGGAATAATTATTTTTCACTTTATCTGTGAGTGGGTAACAGGAGAAAGTCTGACACTGGCATGTTGTTTCAGCAGCCCTATTAAAAAATAATAATAATAAAAGGAATGATTAACTGTTAAAATGAATTACTCTAGCTTTTGGTTAAAAAAAAAAAAGGGAAAATGTTCCCTAAATCGTTGCATGTATTAATTTCTAACCACTGATCTTTAAAAGCAATCCCCTTAAAACACCTCTGAAATGCTCCAAAAATCTCTGAGAGAGTTTCAACCAATTACACTACAAATGTCTTCAAATAGCCGTTGTACAGTCATGTGGTGACTTGTGATGCAACTCCTGTTTCTTTGTCTCTTAATTATGTAATGATCTTGTACTGCACTTGATGATTATATTAAAATGTACAGCAAGCCAAGCTGCCAGAACAGCCTTATCCAGTGAACAATGAAATAAGGACGAGTTGGGAGGCCAAAGCTGTGACTGACTCGACTGGATCTCTTCAGCATAAGGCTTTTTAGGTGCTGAACAGATTGAATTTTTATCAAACATTACAACTACAATGGAGTATAGGAGGACAACACAGATGAGAAAAGCAAATGATGGTACTATTGGTGTCCCCGCTCTTAAGACACATGCAGAATAGAGGTAAAAACTATTATTAGAAATGCTAAATTTATTTTCGCTGCTTATACAAACCACCTAGGTCTTGCATGGCACAGTTATTCCTTCTACTGAAAAGAATGAAAAGAGAAAGAGAGGTCTTGATTAACTTCAGATTGTTTAGTCTGTGCAGAAGTCTGAAGGAATTTCACTCCATCCTCAGAAAGGCTGCTTTTTTCTCCTTGTGAAAGGATGGAACATTTCAGTCTTAGAGGACTCTGTTGGTGTTTTCTCCTCTCTCAACTTCATACTAAAATGACCTAAAGTTCAAATATTCCATGATGGACTCTAATTGATTTCCAGTCAAGGTATGTTATATCATGCTTCTGAAAAATCTACTTCTTATTGGCAGGCTATTTTCTCTGCTTTTACTACTGTATGGTTCTCCAGTTTACAGCACAAGGAGTAAAATGTATGTACATGCAAAAGCTGCCTGGGGGAAATGGGCAGTGGCCAATGGCAGTGCAATGCAGCTGTGCTCGGGAAGCACAAAGCCACAGACGTGGACAGGAAAACGTTAACAGTTCAACACACAGAAAACAAGGTGAATTATAAATTTCAAACATCCCTTTTCTCTTTTTCCATTGCACAGCAGTCTGACCACAGGTCTGTTTGATATTTACAAAGTGCAACTCAGTTGCATATCACTGAAAGGGAGAAAACAAAAGCTGCACTCACAGAAATTGTGAAAACTATCTCCTGCATGGTACCTCTGGCTGATGAGCACTGTGAGCAGTGAAGGCTTTGGATCTCCTCCCCTGGGCCTGGGTCAGACCTCTCCTTGTGTTCAACAGGAATCCTTTCACCACATGCCTGATCTGCGGATCAAACCTTTAGGTACAGGTAAAACATTCAGAGGAAAAGGACTCCAGGGAGAAGGGCATTTTATTAAACCCTTCAGTTCTTCAGCCTGAGAAAAACAATAACAACAACAAAAACTGCAATGTAATAAGAAATAGCTCAATCTTTTGGAAAGATTTACTGGGACAATCTTGCCTCCTGGAAGTTCAGTGTGCTGTCCATTAAAACGGATTCCAGCCGTTCTCTGTATTTTTTGTCTAAACTTTCCAAAACTCACCTGCCCAAGTGTGAAGTTATGACCTGCACTGAGGAAATGTAAATATGCTGTTATATTTTCCTAAGCTGCCAGCAAAAGTTTGTAAATGTAGTTTTCAGATCACACCCTTGAACAGAGAACACTGTGTCCTGCTCAGAAAAAAAAAAAAAAAGAAAAAAAAAAGCACACAAAAACAAACACGTTCCCTTCTCTTTAACAGAGAAAATTTGGAAAGGGGCATGGATGGACTTACAGAAAATGTTTTAATTCTTTTCACCATAGTTCCTTTAATTTTCGGGTTATAGCATACCTCAGTCGCTACCTGACAGCTGTGAGTTCAGCAGCTACGAAAGCCTTCTAAGAGGACTGTTTGCATGGTTTCTGGAATGGCAGCAAGCTAGCAGGAATGAAGGGGCATGGAGCAGAGCAAACCACTGCCCTGCAGTTGGATGGGCAGTAGGATGGAGAGGATTGCCAGAAAGTATAATGAAGGGTGAGGAGAATTAGCATGCGGAATTTGTCATAGACCATAGCAATTTCATCCACGGATTTCTGTGTGACAATTCATTTTCGTGTGGCTCTCTCTTGCCACCAAGTAAAGCTTTTCGCATTGAAATATTTCAGATGTGCTCAACATTAGCTCAACTGATTTTCCATGGATTCCCTCAGTATCAGGACAAGGTGAAGCACTTTCCTGCAGCCTCGCACACTCTGTGCTCCCCAGGTCCCTGGCAGAATTATTTTTAAAACCAGAACCCTGCAGAGCAGAGACAGCCACTGCTGTCTGAAGAGAGGGCATTTCATGCTCCATGAGCACTCCAGAAAATGTTTCAGCAAAGTTCAGGCAGGCACCACTTAATGATGCAGATATGCAGGAGATTCAGCATTGCTGAATACAGAGGGTGCATTCCAGAAAGCAAACTTGTATCGGTGTGAACAGGGATTTCTCCCACTGTTGAGTCTCACAGGGCATGATAAGGTCATAATACACTCATCTTTCTTAGATGAAAATTTTTGATCCTTGAACTCACAGGGATAAAGCAGAGGGGCATTACCTAGATGTCCCTATGGCTGTAACACCTTATGGGAGCCTTGCACGGACCACCTCTGCTAAGGACCAGAAAATGATGTCCTTATTTGAGCACTAGCAAGAATGAAATTGGAGCATGAAAGTCTTGTTGGGAGGATTTTACTTTTGTCCGTATTATCCCAAGGGCAACAGATCTCCAAGAAGGGGCAGCCTAAACTTTTCAAGACATTCTTCCTCACTACTGTTTCTCAACTATTTCTCAGCTAACCACAAAAATAAACAGTGTTCTGTGAAAGCTATGTCACAAGATTTTTTATTCTCTGATGAAATGGTTTGCAGTGAAATAAAGTAAAATGTGACAGAAATGCAGTAGTAGTAAAAGGCACATATTTGGAAATTAAGTAATTTTTTCTTGAAAACCCTAATTCCACTTTTTTTAAAAAGCAGTATTAGTTTTTTTATGATGAAAAAAGAATCAACTGTTTTCCAAACTATATCTGTTTCCTAATAATGATGATGTAGAAGAATTTGTAGGACTCCTTAAAACTGACATGACAGCTGTCAGAGGAGAAAAACTATCCTGTAACCACAAAGTAACTTTTCTTATCAGACGCCACCACACTGAGCCCATTCAAATTTTCAACTGTGGAGAATGAAGCTGATGGTTTCTGCAGCTGTAGATATTCTGAGCAAGAAGTGAAGAGTTAAGCCAAAGTCACGAAGGCAGCTGGAGACAAACCTTGGTGTTTGGTAGCATTTAGAGAAGCAAATGGCTCTGGTCTCACAACTCCTGAGAACGGAATATGCCATTCAGAAGTCAGTGATCCACTAATGCTTCTGCCATTGCCTTCCCAAATTTGGCTCAATTAGTTTGAAATACTGAAAACGAAGTATTCTAATATTAAATGTTTTCAGAAAACTTAACACTGGAACTGGGAAGAAGACTGGGAGAAAGAAATCATTTTGAATATTGTCAGCATCCTGATTCATTCATCGGCTGGGAGGCAAAGACGGTACGGTACAGACATCGCAGAGCATAGCTAGAAAGAGGAGAGCATCATCTAGGAGATTAAGGCAATGTGGTTTATTTGTGATGTGCCATTGCTTCACTCCATTTGGTAAAGATTGAAGCAGAGTTGGAAAATGTGTGTAATACTGGTGACAGTATATATCAGGATGTCTCAGAATATAGCATAATATGTGGAGGGCAAACCAGAGAGCACTGGTTTGCTTGGTTGTTTTAAAATATGAAAGAATCTCCAGTACTAGCCGGATATTTGCAAGTGGTCAATCTTCCAGGCATTCAGAAGAGCTCTAGAGGATCTCAGCTTTAAAAAGCAACATAGAAAATGAACATACTCATTAATCATCACAGAGTCCACGACTGTGCAGGTAACACAGCAAGCTAAATGACTATTTGCCTGCCTGCAAGTGCAATCCGTGGTGCTGCAGGAACTGGGACTGGCTCCTACCAGCTCTGGCACCGTCCCCTCTGTTGCCAAGCAAGTAGGAGCTGTTCTCTGCGTTGCCATTGCTCCATCCCCAGAGATGGGAGGCTGATCCTTGTCCCTGCAGATCACAGCCACGGACACAGAGCTCGCTGTTGCTGCTGCTTAACAGGCTCTCGACTAACACAATGGAAGGGAAACAATCTATCTCTAAGCTATTTGATGCTATTGTTCTGTTTATGCGTATTGTTAATGTTTTAAAAAGGGAAAGTAGAACATGCTGATTTTTATCTCTGTGTCTGTTGTGAAAGGCAGAAGCAGTCTTAAGAGCTGTTAGGAACTGTGATAGGATGGATGAAAGGGTGTATCAGAAATTGAAACTCTAAAGCTTCTTTTTTTTGTAAGCGAGATATACAACTTTCCATAGCAAAGCATTTTAGGGGTGTGGGAGAACTGGTAAACAAAGACTGAAAACTGATACCTTCCTCAAAGTACTCTACAAAATTCTTTTTTTTTTTTTTCCTCCAGCTTTAGAAAGAAAGAAAGGTTTAGAACTGATTAGAAAAGGATAATTCTGAAAATACATAGATACATAGATTTAGATTAATTTTCTATGCTTTTCTTTATCCTTCTCCTCCTGAAATCATTAAGAGTTTCAAAGGGCTTTGAAATACATCTATAATACAGAAATATATCAACAACCATATTCAAAATATCAAACCAAAGTATTACAAATGTTTTAAGGGAAAAGGTAGATAGCCAGGGTTGATTGCATCCCCCATTCTTCCCCTCAGCTGTCCCAACCTGCTCTGCCCTGCCTTGCTAAGGGGCTGTTCTTACTCTGCATGCAGTGTGCCCATGCCATAGCAAATGCCACTTGGCCAGTGCCACCAGGAATGAACACCTGTGCACTGCACTGGCTGCTGCTGACACACAGGGCAAGTTTGTTACAAAAACATTTTTGTTACCATGCAAGATTTGTCATGGGGCATAAACCTTTGTGTGGAGAACTTTATCTATACTTAGCATGACAATGGTAAAGCAGACATAAGTAAATTAACCGGCACAAGACAAATGTCAGTGAAGTTAGTTTAAGAAATTTAAGCCAATACAAAATGAAACATGTTCCCTTAGGAATTGCCTGCTGTAGGGTGTTTGTGTAGCAGATTTGCATCTTAATTTTAAAACCAAACCTACGTAAATGTTACCTCCTATTTGGTTTTCCTTTTGTTTTGCCATGGGCTTCAGCAAGCAGCAAAGCAGTCCCAGGGGCCAGATGTGGAGCTGCAGTTGCTGATCTCTCTCCCAGCTGTGAGCAGCAGCTGTAAGGTGGCCAGTAGCCAGGTGGTACCTGTGCACATCCCTACTGTAGGGAGTAGAACTGTGAGGAGGGTGGTGCTGCACTGACCTACAGGGCAACAGGGAGCTGGCAGCCCTGAGGCCAGTGTGGAAGTCTGGCAGGTTTAGGACCTCACCAGAGACCCCAGTGCAGTGCTGGAGGAAACTTGCTCACATGCCTGCTGGTCTCCTGGGCAGTAACAGGGAGAGCAGCTGAGGTGTCCCTGTGCTTACAGCTGTCCCTGCAGAGACCACGCTTTTGAGCAAAGAGTTGTCAGTGCCAGGGAAGGTTTGGAATATGCACTGTTACCTCAACTGACTCACTTTTTGATATCTTCTGCACATATGTTGATTTATCTGCCAGGAAACAGAGAAACCTGGTAACTCTCAGTGGGATCCATTATGATAATAACAAAAGATATAAATCAGATGAATTTTCTTTGACTCGTAAGGAAAGGGTTGTGGTTTTGCCATAAAAGTTTATTCAAGCTGAAGCATTCTTGAAGATTACTATGCCATCCAAGGTTTTACTTATTTATGGATCTATACTAAGAGGCTGGAAATAAAGCTGCGCTGCAGCTTTGCTCAAAGGCGTCAGTGTGAGTGCTTGGCTGTAACAGTGGAAGTAAAACAGAGTACCTTTGGAAGCCCAAAGAAGAAGGATATGGAAGGAACGACTTTCTATAAGCTCATACCTGTAAACACTGTCAGGTGCCTCTTTCTTTTTCCTTAAACCTCTCAGATATGCTGAACAGAAAATTTGGGAATTACAGTGATGCTTCAAATTCTTCCCTCTAGCCCTCCCACCTGCTTCAGGTCTTGCTTCATCCTCTACTTTTCATAACCCCACATCCTTACACCTTGTCCTCAGCCCCCAGGCTGTCACTCCCTGTCATACTGCCTGATCATGCGCTCACCCACAGGGTGAGCCAGCCTCAGCCTGAACATGGTGTGTGCAGTCCACTGCCCAGCACCCCACAACACAGACTATCAGAGACAATCCACAGAGCAGCTAGCCAACAGCACTTGATTCATGGTTGTTTTTGTTTTTGTTTTTCTGTACAAAGCAGCATGTTCTAGCTCCCGTGTTTGTTCTCTATGTCTCTGCAAGAATAAAATTCCTCTTCGCTCCAGTCAGTTGTGTGAAATGCTGAATGGTCCATAAAATCCCTCACTCCCAGTGAGATGCCCACCACTGTTACAAGGTTCCTGAGAGGCTGACCTCTTGTAGTTTCAGTTAAAAAGAGAAAAATCATCCCATCTGTATAATGCTGTCATAAAGGATCCTCCTTTCATGCACTTGGTTTGATGAGTTAAGAGTTTTCTGCTCACAGTAGTGCTGTTTAATATTTTCCTGTTTATCAATAGCAGCAGCGTCAGGCTAGGTGAAGTTCTGTTAGCTGCCTTTACATATCCAGAAGTAAGAGACTGACAAAAAAATTGGTGCACTACACTACAGACTTCTCCTCTCCAGCCATGCAAAGGTCTTAAACTTCTTGAGACCCAGACATGATGGGATTTACTGCTCCTGTTCATTCATAAAACATCACGTGCTGAAATAGGCCTGACCTTATTGTCTCTTTGCCAGCTCCATATCTCATTTCTTCTGGTTGTCTTCTGTGACATAGATCAATGAAGTTGGCAGTGCTGCCTCGGGCAGCAGATTGGGTCCTTTCCTTCCTTTCAGGATGGATATTAGGAAAAATTTCTTCTCAGAAAGAGTGGTGAGGTATTAGAAGTGACTTCCTAGGAAGGTGGTAGGATCACTGTCCATGGAGGTGTTAAAAAAACGTGTAGATGAAGCACTGAGGGACACGGTTTAGAGGGCATTGAGGCAATGGGCTGACAGTTGGACTGGATGATCTTAGTGGTCTTTTCCAACCTTAATCATTCTATGATTCTCTGGTCAGATATGCTGATAACAGCTGCTTCTTGCTCTGTGAAAAAAGCAGTGGGTAAGAGAGGGTCGGGAAGCCTCCAGAAGCTCCTGCCACACATGGGCTGCTTGGGCAGTGAGAACAGGAGCACTCTGTGCTAGCTGGAATTTCCTTTCTCAGAGCTGCAGCTGGCACTCTGAGCCTCCCAAGGACAAGCGCAATGAAGTCCTTTTTCCAGACTAAATAACCATGCTAATATAAGCAGCTCTCTCAGAGGCTTGAAATTTTTTAACAAGATTCTTTTGATTCAAGTCAAGCAGGTCTCTTCCCTCGAGCTCTTCCAGAAGCACAGAAAGGCTCGTGGGACTTTCTGAGAGCAGTAACAGAAGAGGCTGCTATTCCTATCCCTCCCCTGGCCTCTTCACAAACATCTTCCCCATTTTCTATGGGTTTAGCTGAACTTTTCTGAAAGCTCTTCAGTTTGAATTAAAGCCTAACCTGACTCCATATGTTGAAGACGCTGTCTGATGGACTTGAGCAAGTTCTGGATCAAGCTTCATGCATTTTAAATGTCCAATTCTTTACCAAGGAGCTGGATTTAAAGTTATTCCCAGTCTATCAAGACATCCTTGCAAAACATTGGCCAGAGCAAGAACATTTTGAGGACCTTCAGTTCTATTAAAGGAAAGAAACTTTCAATAAACAACATTAGTGGATGATACATTTCAGTTTTGACCTGAGTGACGTCACTCCAGGATCTTCCTCTGTAACCATTACATTAAAAAGCGCCCCTCTAGCTGGTAAAAACTTTCAGATGCCTCTCCTCATCCCTTTCTTCCAGAAACATCTATGGACGCAGCACTCATATTGCAGCAGAGGGACATTTCTGCCTGAACCAGTGCAAGATGTGCCCTTCTTCAGGCGAGCTGCAAAGCAAAGGCACTGGCCACTGTAGTCACTAATTCAGCAAGCTATCTGTTTCTAGCAAAGTATTTTAAAAGTCCTCAAGCACTGTTTTTTTTTTTCACACCTCTATTGATAATGCTGTTGTGTGTCTGCTGCATTGCAGCAAAAGGTAAAGCAATTATCATATATTGTTTATCTTTCTGTTTGAGAGAACTGTGAAGCTCTTTTGAATGGTAATCTAATTTGTTAAACAATGTGGCTTCCAAGAAACCTCAAAAAGCTCTTTTAATACCTAGAATTTCTGGTAATTCTTTAAATCAATAATGTTTAACAGTTTTCCTTGCCTCTTTATACATTTACTTTTGCAGTGTTATAAAGAGGACAATCTGAACTAACTACAATAATTTCATCTGATGCCATATCATCATAATCAAAAATATGTATGAAATACAGAACCCTTTTGATTCCCCACTCCCATTAGATGCTAAGCAGCATTTCTGTGTGTTTTGAGTGGTGTTAGTGCTGATACTTGGTTTTGGAAGATGAATACTCAGCCATACACAGGATTCAATTAACATTCTTTTATGACTGCATCCATATTTTTCTTAACGAGCACACTCCTTGGTGAGAGGGACTATTTACCTCATGGCATTAAATCCACAGTTATCTACCACAGTCATTAATGATCGTACAGCAAATGATCACCCCAACACTCTGGCTACATTCCAGTTTGAGTAATTATATTCTGCCTCTCTTAATTTCCTTTTGAGAGTAATTGGACATGATAGCAGTCTTCACTTGTTATCCTAAACTGCTCTGCAGCCTGACCACATCTCAAAACTTAAGGACGTAATCACAGTTTCCAACAGGGGATATATTGGTAGATGATCTCTCTTCTTGCCCCATCTTTTTATCACATAAAAATCCATTAATTAACATAACACCAAAAGAAGGCATCTACCAAATTCAACTATGTATGCATGGTACACTATACCATCTGTATAGTGCTAGCTGTCTAGAGACATAAACCAGGAGTTCAGATGTTCTCAGAAACTGATGAACTTATTGATTTTAGGAAGCTGATGATAGGAATTGCTGTACATTTTTTGTGCCTCTGCCTTTGTCTGCATTAGCAAGCAATTAGGCATAGGAGGAGCAGATCTGTACAACAATGCAATGGGCTATGAGGGCTCTACATCCAGAGTGCCTGAAGTTTGGCACTTTACTTTCGATTCTATTCAGGTTACCTAGTCTGAACAACCCGAATGTATATGGTTTAAATGTTTCCTAAGAACTGCTTTTGTCCCTGCAAAGGGGTTTAGCACAACTAGAGCATATCAGAAGCAGAGCTTCTGGTTTAATTTCCTCCAAGAAGAAAATGATTCATATGCACCAAAACTGCAAATCAAACCAGGGCAAGATTAATGTGAATGATGAGATTTGCTGCATATTTGCTCTACTGTTTTGAACATTTATGTGTTTGAGATCCACCGTACACTGAAGTGGATTGTCATCTATGCAAGGACTGCTAAGGGACAACATAGCTTAACAGAGGGCTTGTTCTGATCAACAGTGGGACCAGGAAATGGTAATAAAGCTCCTAACTGATTCCTGATGTATAAAAGGAGGCTTTTGGGTAGCAGACAGGAAGAGACAAACATGCTTCAGTAGCCCAGTGGGGGTGCAGTCTTCAGGAAAAAGACTCTCCAGCCCTAAGGAAACTGCTCCAGATGGCAAACGCTCTGTGACAGAAAGAACACACAGAGTTTATTTGATATATGCGGGTTTATTTTTGAGTTGTTCCAGGGAGACCAAGCAAAGAAGCAGCATTGCTGCCCACTTATACCGCAGAGCACTCAGATGTAAAAGCTCTTAGTGCAGCAGGAATTACAGCAGCTGCGGCAGCCGGTGGGGTCTCCAGAGCCAGCCTGGAGGACACCTCAACACCAGAAGGTTACATTAGAGTAATATGCAAAATCTTGAGCATCGGCAGAAAGCAATGAGAAAAGTTTTCTTCAATGTTTGATTTAGTCAGATTCCAGATCCAGAACCATTTTTAAGGGGTATAAGCCTAAAATAACTGTAGAAAATGCTAAGTTGTAGCAAACTTCTACCAGAAAGGAATTGAATACTGGAAGACATAAAAGAGAGGGGCTGAAAACTTCAATTTTTTTTTTTTTTAATGTCTGTGAAGTTAATACTGTGAAAAATCATGACATTATCTACAGCTTTTTTTTTTATTTTTAATGAAAAGTAAGTGTGTCTATGCAGAGAGATTGTTCCAGTTTGTTTTTTTTAGTTGAAATGTACCCAGCAAGTTCTCTGTGTGCACCCTATATTCAGCAATTTATTGCATGATGGGAAAGTCAGCCTCCCTGAAAATTAATAGGTAGAGCTAGCAGTAACCAAAGCTTCGTTGTCCTAAAATGAGCATTAATCTGGAAAGAAAGAGGTAAGCAGATGGAGCCTTTAGAACCATGTTGTAAAGACATGTTAGGGAAGTGCAGGCTCAAGGTCTCGTGAAATACACCAGTTAGCACTTGCTTCTCTGGAGCTTGGCCACCTTCTTTCACTTCACTGTTTATATTTACTCACCTTTTCGTGCCATTTGATCTTGCTACAGACTTACCATTTTCAGTTCACTTCAGTAACTTTAAGTGCAAATAGCACATAGCACAATGTGGTCAGGAAAATGACAAAGAGCATGGGGTCCTAGGTCAGGAGTCATGCAAGATATCTGACAGGCCAGGGAAGATTTAAACTCCTTCAGTCATTGTCTTCTTTATATTCATATGTTGCCCCACACTGAGAACTATGAGAGCTGGTGCAGTCCTTCTGTGTTCAGCATAACATGGAAAAGATCAGCTACTCTGTACTACCAGACAGGAAACATCTCCCTTTGCTGGAGACTCTGGAGGGGACACCCAGGTTACCCAAAGTGATCCCTGTGCAGAAGACATCCAATGACAGGAGCTTCCTCGGAATGGTGAATCCACATCCCCAACCAGGGAAATGCTTCTTAATGTTCCTCAGGTGAAATAAAACCTCTGCTTAAAAAAAAACAAAGCAAAACAAAGCAAAACCAAACAAAACCATAGCTGTAATGTAGTACCACAGAAAGACAAAAAAGGAATCAGTACTACCGTGAAAATCCTGTCACCACAATAGCAGAGGACTTACTGAATAAAACTTCCCTGTGGCTGTAGACAGCAACTGTGTTTTGTGCTGTAGGAAATAAAGCAAAGGAAAAGAGAACTTTTAAATGGAAGAAAAAATCCTGCCCAGAAAACCAGTGATCAGTTTAATTTAGAGGATGTGAGCAGGGCACTCTTTTGGAGTGTCTTAGAGAGCGTAATGCCAGCTGACTCTTGGACCAGCTGAGTTCTCTGACCCGAACACAGCTGCCCTGAGAGAGGGGCAAGGGCAAGGTACTCCATGTGATATGAAGTAACCTGTTCCTTGTCTCAGGAAAGAGGAATGAGGAGTAACTATATGATGAAATTGTGCTATGTCTGCCTGTCTTTTGTCCCAAAGTTCATTGCCATTACTCCATCAGTATTAGAAAACAGAAGTCTAGATGCCAGTAGCATAAAAAATACACGTTTCACCTCACGCAGAGTTCCCAGAGCCCTAGGAAGTGGCTGCAGTGCTTATTAAAGGTCCTTAAGCAGTCCTGGGGGAACTGCTTACCTATGGACAGAGGCATAAACCAACAGACACGCCACCACTCTCATTGCCATTTCAAGCTGTAGGCGTGAAGACTCAAGGTCAGCCCCTGCAGTAGTCAGCCGTAATTCCCAGTCAATGGGAACTGTCCCCATTAAACTGAGTGCAGCTGCTCTAATATTCAAAACTCTACTTAAAAATAAATACTGACGTGGCTTAAAGGGATTAACTAAGATGACTGGACTCTTGTTAAAAACTTTTTAAGATAAAAAAGAACCTTCTACAAAGTATTCACAGTGTTTAGAGATGTTATTTCCTGTGATAAAATGGAAAAGGAGGAAAATTTGCCCTAATAATATATGAAAATTCTTACGTTCCTAAACACCTATCTTTAAACGACTAAAATAACTCTCTTTAAAAAGTCTCATAAAATTGCACTTCAAGTAGCTCTGCATGTGAGTTATTAATGGACGGTAGATGATGTCACACCAGTGGCAAAGAAGTAAATAGATCAAATTTTCCAAATCTGTATAGTTTAATGCTAGCAACATGAAGTTGCCAGTCCTGAACTTTAATTGCTCAGCTACTTTTAATCATGCTAAGTGAAAACTATTTACTTTGCTTCTCTGCATCAGTCATCCCAGCTGTAAAATGGGAGCAGCTACAGAAGAGTTTAGAGGAAGTCCATGAACCCACTCCTTGCTGCAGCTTCCCACACCACAGCTGCAGCCTTCTCTTTGCCCACTGCCATCAGCATGGCAGCAAGAGTCAGCCTCAGCAAGCAGTGTGGCAGCTGGCATGGGGAAGGGAGTGTGTTGGGCACTCCTGCAGCTCTCTGGCAGCCAGGCCAAGCTGGGTTAAAGCTGGGACACAGCTGGCCCTACTGGATCCCAGCACACACATGCAGCCCACCGCAGAATGGCCTGGCTGCTCAGGCCTGGACAGATGCTCAGGATACTAGAGAATGAAAGTGGAGATAATTGTAGATAGGTGTCAATGTTACAAAAGTCTTGGAAATCAAAAGACCTTCAAAACAGCTCCCAGTTTTCTCTCTGCAAAAAGCCTTGAATTCAGTCTTTGGCTTAGTAAACTGCTTCTTTTAGCAAAGTAAATTCAAAAATGCCGCAGTGATGAACAATGTAATAAAGAAAGCCATCATATTATTCTTGAATGAAGTTTAATAAAAATCAAATAAAAGCAATTATGTGAATTTTCAAGAGGATCACCTCTTCCTTCCCTGAGGTATGAAGCAGAATGAATTCAGGAAATCATTAGAATCAGAAACTTGAGCTGAACAACACAGCCAGTGTTTGCTGTACAAAGACAAACAGACATCTCTTCCCAGGCTAGCAGTCTGCTTGCTGGGGCTGGCTGAGTGGAAATTCCACCTATGGGCAAAGGAGGGTAATTAAAGAGGCACAAGAATTTCTTTGTAGTAGTGCTGACTCTTCTGCTCCAGAGAAGCCTTTAGCTTTTCAAGTATTCATGCTCTTCTTTATTCATGCAAGAAAAAATTGGTCACAGTAAAACACTCAGAGCTGCCACAGATCTCTGTAAGCGAGTACATGTGAACTGATAGCCATTAACGTGTACCACATACCCCTTTGCTCTCAGGGGGCCAGGTTTACTGTTTTCCTCTACCTTATGCAGTCATTTAGGTTAATGGAGAGTATTTGCAAAGCACCACCAAATAGGACCAGTCCTAAAATATTTGTCTTTACACTTTCCAGTTGGAAAATGCACTTTGAGTGAAATCCAAAATTTATTGTGAGAATGTGTTGTTTTCAATGCCATTTTAAAAGGCAGAGAGCAGAAATGCATTATATCAATATTCTCATTTACTCTGATAAAGAGGAAAACATTTTGTGCTGACTCTCATTTCAGTTGCTTTTGTTTTCAATGTAATGGTAAAGTAAGTATTGCAATACTGGTGCTACTGTTTAAAATGTTGATGACAAGCACGGTTATACAAATTTTTTACAAGTAATCTCCCTCTGATTCAGAATGAAAACAAATTCTGAAGTAGAAATCTTACTATTCGATTAAAATACATAGCTAGGTTAGACACTGATTGGAAGACAGATGCAGAGGAACTCCACTGCTTTCAAAAGAGAAGCATCTGCTTCCTGCCGTGTTCCAGGAGAGCAGAGGTATGTCCTCTGTATTATAAAGCACAGGTACATGGTAATTAAATATTTTAAAGGAGCAGATTTTACTCTGCTTGGCTGATATTTATAAAATGCTCTGACCTCTGCAAAAGGAGAACAGCTGAAGTTCGATGGAAGAAGTAGAAACCAGACACTGTGACAAGGTGCCATATTTTCACCGTGAATGCATCACAGCCTTGTACTCTTGGTCAAATCATTTAGGGCTTGAATCAGTCTTGCAGGCTTTGGTCCTTACGTACCTCATGTAATCACTTTTTCTGTGAGCCGGATTCTTGCTCTGAAGTCTAACTCTCCGAGGCTGATCTTTGGCAGCCCAACAATTAGTACAGCAGATACTGACTTAAAATGTAACAACGATTTTGACTCTAGTCAAAACAATGTAAAAGGAAGAACATAGCAACTCCAAAACAATACCCAATGAGGTATAAAGATAGGGAGAGAAAAGCCTCTGATCCTAATCTTGCAACAAATTGTATGCAAAAGTTGCCTCGGGGAAGCTGTTGGGCTGTGAGAGTTTTCCTGCTAAATATTTTGTACAATTTGGGCCTTCATGTCACAGAAGCAGAGAAAACCAGTGGAGAGGGGTTTAGATCTGCACCTACTGATGCCATATGAGATTCATTGTTCAGCTCCCCTGAAAAGAAAAACAACAGGCTTCTTGTTATCTATCTTTTATAATACTTGGAATATAAGTGCTGTTGTGCCAGACTGCCAGTTATTTGGCACACATTATCCCCAGAGAAATGGCTAAGAACTGAGAAATGCAGGTCCTTCAAATTAAAAGAGGAAAAACTATCTCACTACAGGTGTCTTAAATACTTCATGAGGTACATGAATTCCACTCTGGCAAGTTGTGTCTTTCACATACCTACAGAAAAGCAAAATGATCGATCATATATTTGAGAGTCACTGCCAACTACCATTTCCTCCAGATCAATTCAAAACAAGATAGCATAGATGTTTAATATCAGGTAAAGAGAGTACTTTTTATTGCTCATTTGCTTTTTTTCCATCTTTATCTTTGGAGTGGCAGGTTCTGGTTTTCTCTTCCCCACTCTGCAGAGCCTTCAGTCATCAAGGACAGACTCCAAACAACCATCAAAGAAGGCAACTCTGAGTAGAGGATAGATGCATTAGCAGAGATTGTCCATGGTTTTCTTTTACCTGTGAAAATGACAAAACATACAGCAGTATGAGAATTTCTACTTTCTCCCCACTAAGATACCTTTTAGCAAAGGTGCCTTTTAATTTCAGGACTCTGACAGGGTACCCAATACTTCCCTGATCTAACCTTCAAGTCCTATCAAGACAGTATAGGACGTAGTGTTGAAGGTGTCACTGCTAATTTCTGCATTCCCCACAAGACTGTAGAGTCTGAATAGAAATAATTCTGAAAATTTCCATTGAGTTTTATTCAGTATTTAAACAAACCCCAGTAACAGTAGCCCTGTAATGTATGTCATACATCCTTTCACCTGGGCTTGGGATTTTTCCAGGTTTTTAAAGCTGAAGTCTAGGTAGCACTTAGTGCTCGTAAAGATAATTCTACTAGTTGGGACTCTTTTTGCTCTACCTACCAGATAGGATCTAACTGCTGCATGCCAGCTGCCAAAAGGAAAGGAACCGAGAAAGGAAGTAGGCTTGGTATAAAGAATTTCATCAAATGTCAGGAAGCCGATAATTCAAGACAAACTTGTTATATGTTCCTCTGGTTTGTTTAAAACAAAGGACTGACAAAAAATGTAGAATTATGTACTATAACAGGAAATCAAATGAATGATATTCCCATGTATACTGGAAAATGCATATGTATAGAAATTAAATTAAAAAAAAACCGCTAAAAAAAATACTTGTAAGATTTCTTTTCAGCTTTTAAATTTTTGAGGGCAAGATAGAGTGGAACAAGTGTAATTCTGCTTGAGATAATAGGATAATTCTTCCCCTTTAAATGAACAAGCCTAGAAAGCAAACAAACACTCACACCCTTCCCTCTGCAGCCATATATTGTGCTGCAGCAAATAGGCAATAGCTGCCCGGTTGTGGCTCTCACAAGCGATGAAGCCAGGGTGGGTGGGGAAAGCCGGGGCAGAAAGCAGGGAGTACTTGAGCATTAGTTCTGACCACCATGAAAACCAATTAAAAAAAAAAAATTATTATTATTATTATAACTGATAAGAGAGTCTGCAAGAAGTTGTGCCCAGGCGTGACAGCTCTGTTTGATGATAAAATAGTATCCTCTTTGCAGTTATTCATGCAAAAATATCTGTGTTTTCATTTAAGTGTGTGCTCCTGAGCCTCCTACTCCTTTCCTTCCCCACTAGGTTACATGACTGACACTTTTGCCATGACAAATCCATGAGTGTTTTAAAAATTTACCATGAAAACCCTGGAGCTTTAATTATTGTGCATTTACATAATTAGTGCAAATACATGCAATTACCATGTGTACCTACACAATTACCAGCTACAATGATGTACTAACAATCCTTATTAAACTTTGGTGGGGGAGGGTCATGCTGATTGTATGCATGAAGAACATCTGTAGCCCCGTCCTCTTTTTCTCTCCCTTGCTGGAAGCAACCATGTGTTTAGGGACATTGGTTGGCATACTGGGAGCAGTGACATGCTGGAAGTAGTTCAGTCAGCTGTCCAAATCAGACTTCCTGGAGGTGAAAATACAGGATGGATATTCCCAATAACATTTCTAGGACATAGCTTCTGCAGTTAGTGCAATGCCATCTATACTTGATTACCCATGGGTTAATTATCCAAATTGCAAGGTAACTGTGCTGCATCAGTATCTGTATCTTTGCTCACATCCGCAGTTCACTTGAGTGGAATCCCCCAGTTTCTGTCACAGCTGCACTTCTCTTGTCTTGGATCTACAAAAGTCTATATGAAGTAAGGCCTCTTGATGGGACTTTGTGCCTTGTGGTGGCTGTGTCTACCTAAATATCTACTGCAAGTGTTTCCAAATGACTTATTTATTTTGATTAATCTTCTGCAAAGAAAAAATGTCCCAGCTCACAAATACTCCCTTTCGCAAAACTCACTCTCTGCTTTACAGAAATTATTCAATGTAAAAATTCATAGGATCATTAAGGTCGGAGAAGACCTCTAAGATCATCAAGGCCAACCGTCAACCCACCCACCACACTTCTCACTAAACCACATCCCTAAATGCCATATATACATGCTTCTTGAACACCTCCAGGAACAGTGACTGTTCTCCGGGCAGCCTGTTCCAATACATTACTACTTCTTCAGAGAAGAAGCTTTTCCTAATATCCAACCTGAACAAAACCCAGAATTCTGGGCAATTCTGACATAAGCCATCATGAAAGCATTAGATGTGCTAACTCAGTAATTCTCTGGGCTCTTGTTCTCTGGGAATTTCTTCTAATTCTGTTGTCTCGTGGACAATGGAATAGAGCAAGTGATGCATTAAGGGCTGTACCTTTTCCTGTTGTTTCCAGTTTTGCCCTTATTCTGGACCTCAGTTGCAAGGAATTGCCTGTGGTACCTCTGTGAGAGCCTTGCAACAAAACTCCTCACTGCTCCCTCTCCTCTACGTTGTCCCTCACGTAGGAAGGAAAATGGTCTGCTGCCTGTTTGTTTCCTTCACCTCATCAAACAGCTCAGGCACGTAAGCCTATGGAGTATATGGTTGTACAGAAGAGCCTGCTTTTTGGTTGTGTTTGTTTGTTGCTTTTTTTTTAACCTCTTCTCACCTCTCAGTAGAAAGCCATCGTGTCTGTTAAAGCAGTGAAAAATTGAGAGGCTAATTGTTGCTGCTAAATGCAATAAAGTAGTACTTTGGGCTCTCAGGCATGTTTTATGACCGATATGGCAATTACTGAATAAAATCCCATGCCCCAGAATATTTATTTGTGTAAACAACTTATGGTTATTTATTCATATTTTATGATATATTTTTTTTCAAAATTGTATTATCCATCCCTTGTGGTACAAAATACAATTGGTTAGAAAAAAAAATAAATTATGCCACATGCTAAATGGAAGGATCCATTGAGAATCTAGTCCTGAATGTGTTTAAGGCTCTGTTTTATTCAGCGCGATTAGCTGTGTTACAAGCCACCACTATGTTCTGGCAAGCTCTGTCTGATTCAAAGCAGTCCTCGCTCTCCTCACAATAACACTTCACTTGCTGGTCTCCTTCCATGCTGTTGGGATGGCTCATTTAAAACTTCTCAGATAAACTCAGACCAGGGTTCAACCAAGATGCTCTCCAGTTGGTGCTGGTGGCATTTGACATCTTTTCTTCATGACTGGGTCATGTAAGAGTTAAAGAAAAGGGGAGAAACAAAAGTAGATCTAGGACCTCAGCATGCATGCTCTACAAATGGCTGCATCTGTTGTTCTTTAAATTTCATGATCTTTTGCAATTAAAATTCAGTTCAGGCTAAAAAAAAGACCTATTTATTGTCAAAATCAGGCAGTAGGTAGTTAAATGGTAGAAGAAATACTGCTGTCTGTCTATGAAACAAGAATCCACATCATGGACAGCTCTGCTAACATAGTGAATGAAATGATTTCAGGGTAGTTATGTGCATGTCTGGTTTTGTATGTTACATGATTGCATTATCTGTGGTCATTCAAAATCCTCGGGTGCTCTTTTATAAGAGTATGGTGTTGCGCACAGCTGGAAAATAGCCAAAGTGCTTTGCTGATTATATTCTGCTTGAGTACATTCACCTAAGTTTAAGTTTGGATACGGTTTTGTTTTCTTTTTCACATTTTCCTCCTGAATCTGTACAATGCAGCTTAAAAAAAAAAAAAAAAAAAGAAGTTTAATAACAACAGAAGTTATCGCAGTCCCTACTTCCAAATCTTACTTCCAGTGTTTGGAAGATCATTTTCTTTATGGGCGAAGTTTAGACCAGTTGAGTGACTCAGAACAAATTTTGGTGTGAAATTTCTCAAAGTTGAGATTTGCTTGGTTTTTGAACTTAGACTGAATTGACTCTAACAGGGCACTGTCTTGATCTGCTTCAGAAGGGCATATTATATGCACTGGGGTGAAGAGTGTTTACGTCCCTGTAAAAATACGTTTTCAGCACTATATAAATAGCACGTTTACAATGCTGCATTTCCTCAGCTCACATGTGAAGTTCCTTCTCAGTAACTTATAATCACACGGTGTGCCTTCTCTTCCTATTCTTCTGGCTCTTTTTTGTTTTGTTTTGTTTTGTTTTGTTCTTTTATTTTGTTTTGTTTTGTTTTGTTTCAAGCTGTATCCTTGACTCTTGAAGGCACACATCCTGGATTTTAATGCTATCTCACCACATCACATTTTTAAAGGCTTTATTCCTCCTGCCAAATCAGCCAACTCACCTTGCTTAACCTAGCACTGTATGCCAGGGAGGGCTGGGCATAATGCTGTGAGCCAGAGCCTGGTCCTACACAGAGGACACCCCATGCCCAGCGGAGCCCTGGGCACCAACCTGCCCGGTGGTGGTCCCGGACTCATGGGCGTGCAAGGCCAGGGGCTTGGTCATGCCAGCTGCCTTTCAGCAGCACACCATGGGGGTTTGGGGGCTTGTAAGCATGTTGAATAACTTGCAAAAATTTGGCATAAATAAGGGCTCGGCTCAGATGAGAAGCATTCCCTTAGTGACCAAGAAAAGTGCTGATGCTACGGCTCTTAACACTGGAGCTCCTTTACAGAGTTGCATACCAAGTTCCAGTCAGGAATGACCATGGTACTGAAGCAGTACATGCTGAGAAACACTAGGGAGGGATCAAGTTGAAGATGACATGCAGATGTTCTTAGGTTTCAAAAGGGAAGGGGAAAAAAAGAGAGAGCTCAAACCTCCAGCCACTTCCTTCTTAATGTCATAATTGTTTTCAATCTGTTTTTCTCCGTAAAATTGTTTACTTTTTCCTCTAGGACTCCAGTTGCATAACCGCATAATTCCTTAGCGTCTGTGCATGGCAATTTCACGTCTAATTAAAGAATTCACGTAAACCCTGCTTTTTTTTCCTCCATAAGAGATGAAAATGGCCATAGACTTCAATACACTACACAAGTATGTCTGCACGTGATGAAATGTGTACTGCCTGACTGCAGCCCCACTTGGTCTTTAGGTTGCCTCCCCCAGCGTAACATGGCTGCATTCTGTGGCACTGCTTCTGTGGTTCTGTGTTAAGAAAGTCATGAGAAGTTGCCATCTCCTTCGGTTTGGGGCAGCACCAGCTGGACTGCTCCGTGTGAGATATGCCCACGGGCTGTGGCAAGGAGGGAGCAGTGGTCTGTCAGATGGACGGGCATTGGGTGAGGGCTCAGAAGGGCGTCGTGTCTGGGCAGAACTAGCTGCCCTGGGGCCTTGACACGATGCCACAGGTAGCTGGAAGGAGAGCACTGCTGATATCAGATGGTGGTAGGAAATCAGCACTGCCCACACAGCCGCCTGTGTGTCACGCCGCAGCCCACGCTGCGCTCCTCTGGGTTACCCTGGACTGGGCACCGCAGCAGTAGTGGGTGCACGGGCGGTCGGACTCCTGCCCGAGGTCTCCCCGCGCCCGCAGCGAGCTGAGAGCGCTCACCCGGCACGACGCCTGCCCGGCCTGCGCGCTACCTCACCAGCTCCATCCCGCTGTGTGGCCGTAGTATGAGTTACGATAGCAGCAGAACTCATTTCAATTGCGGCTGAGGGCGGGGGGAGGTTCTGCTTTAACACGCGATCCTATGGGGGCGGTGTCTCGGCCCGCCGCGGGTCGTGCGGCACGGCCGACGTTGGCAGACTCGGCTCGGGTACCGCGGGGAGCGGTGGCGCTGACTGCTCCGCTGCCGCTCCGGGCGGCCCCGCGGCGCTGCGCATCCGGGCCGGCAGCGGGAGCACCCACCTGCGGCGGGCGGGCTGCGCCCCGTAATGCGGCCGCGCGCAGGGCTGCGTTTAATGGCCAACCTTATCGTTCAGGCCGGTTTGGAGCAACGGCGCGCCAAGCCCGCCGCCCGCCCCTGCTTTTGTCTGAGTCAGAGGTTGTGACACCTCAGCGCGTGGCCGCCTTACGGGACCCTAATTGCAAATGAGCGAAGTACCGAAGCACGGCGCTGCCGACAGCCGCGCGGCTGCGGGGCCACGAATGCCCCGCGGCAGAGCAGCCGCCCCGCCGGGTGCTGCCCCGTGAGGGAGCACTGACAGGATGAGTTTCCCTCCCGGGAAGGAGGGGTGGTGGCAGCGGGCAGCGGCTGCGAGGGGCGGGTGCTGCTTTCGGAGCAGGCCCCGCCGGGCGCCCTGCCACCTCTCCGCGGAAAAACAGGCCAACTTCGGCCCCGGGAAGTTAGCTAGGCCCCGGGCTGGCCCCCTCGGGCCCAGCGAGCCTGGGCCCCCGCTTGTCTTCCACTGGGGTCAGGGTGAGGGGAGGGCTCCGGCGCGCTGCCTCCCTCCCTTCTCCTGCCTCTGGCCGAAGGGTCGGGCACGAAGTGAAGTCATAAAGTTGTCTGCCCTCCTCCCCAGGCGCGGCTGCGAGAGGTCCTTGGGGTAGATGTCATTCATGTGCTTGCCTGAGCCTCAAACTGAGGAAAAAGTGGGGGGAAGAGAAAGGGGAGTGAGGAGAAAGGGCTCCTTTCTGATGCAACACACCAAGAATGTACTCGTTTTTAAGTTTTTGCCTTTATAGTCTTCGTGAGATTTTTGCCCCCCCTCCCTTTTTTTTTTAACTGCAGGGCTTGGGATTTTTCGTGTTGTGTCTAGTTACATTTTGACATCACGTTTTGTTCTAAGCTTTTACAGTTAAAAAAACGCTGCTTGCAGTTAGCAACAGACCAATTTGGGGGGGGGAATTGGGAATATAATGGGATTGTTTTGATGTAATGAGTCTCCCTTAAATTATTAAAAACAAAATTTTGACAGTGAGCAAAACATCTTGGGGCAGGTTAGTAAACCAAATAGCTGTCGTATTTGAAACAAAAAATATTTTCTGTGCTGTCTGATTAGTTGTAATTCTATTGCCATTATCTGACATTGGAGCTTCAGGTGTGGTTGGTTGGTTTTTCTGCTTTTCTGAACTTTGCATAGATTTTTAGAACAGAGACATTTTTAAAAAAAGCTGTGTATGGTTGAGGCTCAAGAGTCTGTATTTCATTCATTTCCACTAAACCTGTATTTACAGTACTGCAGTTTCACTGAAAAACCCCAGACACTTGCTTTCTAATTATTTGATAATCATTGCTGCTTATGAATTCACTTAAAGGACTTGTCTGATTTTATTTCAAATAGTTTCTGGGCAGTTTTTGTTATGAGCTGCTCAGATGGCTCAATGACATTGAATATAGAATAAAAGCATCTGGTTTTAGTTTTGAGGTTTTTAAATTCACATAAGAGTACTTGTTTGACACGCGTTGTCATCTTAACCTTAATGAGCTGCCTGTGTCAGTATTCCAAGAACTGTTCGTGTTCCACTTAAGTCCATGAATGAATTCACAAACTTTTAGAAGTAAGGTTTCTGAAGGAGATACACTGAGACTATTACAAAGATTTTGTTGGTCCAGTTTGTTCCAAAATCAATTTCCATTCATTTTCATTAACACTGAAATTGGTGTCCTGATTTAAAATACTGTGTTTATTTTTCCATGTGATACAATCAAAGGAATACTAAACACAGCAGAATTCATGTTGAATATCCATAATGTGAGAACTGGACATGTAGAGAAACCATTCAAATTGCATTTTTCAATCTTCAAATGCAGCTGTCTACATATAAATTTGAGTAAGAGTGCAGCTCTAAGTGAGTTTTGAGTAAGAGTGCAGCATTATGTCAGTTTTCACCAAGAATAATTGGTGTCTAATGCTTTTCCCATGTTTCTTTTTTCTGGAGTACTTCCTTATTGGAAAAACCTTCCTGAAACTTCTTGCTTGTGGCAAATTTCAGCCCCTGACTGTTGTTACTTTTTCTGGAATATTTTCGTGGTCATTAATTACCACTAGCCCAGACGTTTCAAAAATTTAAAAATACTGCTTGTAATAATTAGGAGCATGTTAAATTTTTCTTTTCATTATGTAACTCCCATGTAAAGCGTTAAATAATACTTAAGCTGCATCTTTAAATAAAACAGATTTTTTAAATTTAATTTGGATTTATAACTGATGGGAACCCCCCCTACCCCTTGCCCCAGAATTTAAGAATAAAAATATTCCAGCTAGACTAGTTTCAGCATTCTCGGACTAACAAACCATGTTTGGATGTTGTTTTCAAATGTGCTTGAGACTGTAATTGCAGTGTTCCACAAAACTGTTTTGCAAAATAGTTAAGGGCCCTGAAGACAGGGCCTGATTTCTTCCTTTCATGTTGATATAAATCTAGGTAAGTTAAGACTATAAGGGGATGCATGGTTGTCAAGTTCAGTGTAAAGGCTGCTGCAGAAGGGTTTGAAACAAAAAAATTAGTACAAGACAAAATAATAAGTACAGAATTGGAAATAAAAGAGCACATGTGAGTGTTGGTGAATATTTTTTTTAAGCAATAGGAGGAGAGGCAGGAATTACAGAAACAGTTAATGAAAGAAGAAATAGCTGTTTTGTCAAAATACAGTACGGTGAAACTAGATTCAGGTTTCCCAGAGTAGCTACTGTCATAAAAATAGCAGTGAAAGAAAACTCTCAAGAAAGTTTTCATTTTGTCAGCTTTTATTAGAAGTGATTATGGCTGTTCCTCTTTAAATGTGCTCTTGACCTGGTGATTATGTAGAGCCAGTCAGTTAAATTTCCTTAAGTATGTAAATGTTTCGCACTTGAACTGAAATGCGAACAGATATTCTGAAGGCCCAGCTCTTTCCCAGCTTCATAATGGATTTTTGTATAATTAGAGTAATTACTCCACTGTCAAACAACTGAAGACTACCCACTTTACATATCATACTTGACTGTTTCTGCTTAGTTTTTCATTGGGTTAAAAGTCAAGGTTTCGTGTGTAAATGACCTCACTCACTCCTATAGAAGTTAACTTTACCTGTTGGAGGTCTTGATATCAGGAAAAAATTCCAGTTATATTTATGGGTGGATGGACCTAGATTCACAATTTGCTAGTAATGTACAGTGACAGCCTTGATTACAACATGGATTATTCCACTTTATGCTTCAATGAACAGAATAATGTTTACTGGTCATTATGAAAACCACTCAATTTTAATTTCTAGTTTGGTGCCATTAGGTGCCTTATATGATTTCAGTCCAGGTTCTTTTTACTAGTTCCAGCTTGAGGGTGGAGGAGAAGGAGGGAAGGACCATTGTAAATTCCATTTTTGTTTTCAGTCTCAGACAAAAAGCTGTGTTTAGAATTTACTTTGAGACTAAACTCAGCCATTCTCCAGAAACTGATTCTTCCAGGCACAATGACAACACATTGACAGTTGTAATATATCTACTTGATTTTTTTGTTTTGTTTTAAATAAATACAGAATTTATCTGTGGTGTTCGTAAGGAGACATCCTATTGTGTTCTGAAATTCAACTTTAATCTGCAGGAAGGATAGACAAATCTGTTTGCTGAGCAACTTGCCTTTTTATGTTATGGAGTTGTATTATTTCAGTGACTTCAGTAGAAGAGCTGTATACAGTTCCAGTGAACAGCCAGGAGTTTGCACCCGGGTGAGATGGCTACAGGTTCACGAGGATTGGCGTGGCTCAAATATGGGGAGCATGCCTTTGGATTACGGAGGATTTCCCTTTTCAGGCTGTGTTTATATTAGGAAATAGGCAGTCTTTTTATTTCAAGCTATCAGAATGGCAGCTTAGTAAATGTGAATTGGTTCACTCTTTCTTTCCAACAGGGAGAAATATATACTCCATTTCAAAAGGAATTTCTATATGTTACCAAACTTGATAAGCAATCTCATCAGTAGAGAGGGAAATTTTCTAGCTCATACTGATGCATTTTTAATAGATACAGTTGAAATTTCATGCAGATATTGTCACCTCTTCCCAAGTCTTTATGTTTCATCACTTTTAAAAATACATATGTATATTGCAAACAAGAAAGCGATAATGCTGCAAAAAACAAGCATTCAGAACTAGGGAAATACCAAATCAAGCAGATCCACTTTACCCTCTTCTCTTTCTTTGTTATGTTTGATTACATTAGTATGTGATTTAAGAAAAAAATAAATCAGTGAGCTTCACAGAGGACATAGGATACACTCTGACTTAATTACTGTTTCATATTTTATATGGATTCAGTGTGTGTCCTGATACTTATTTTATGCATTCTCTTCAGACTCATCTTTAAACACAGAATTAAGATATTTGGTGTTTATTTCTCTCACTTCCTTCTGAGACACTATGGTAATATTGAGGCAAAAATCATGAGAACAACTAGTCAGTAAATTCTTTCCATCTGAACATTGACAAGTGTCAGTAAGTTCTGGGGTTTTGTTGGTGTTTTTTTTTGTTTTGTTTTGGTTTTTTTTTTTTTAGAGTTATTTAGCACTCTGTTCAGAACAGAGCTCCCCAGGATCTGATGTGCAGTTGGGTGTTAATAGGAAGTAAATTAGATTGAAGTTATGCTAAAACCTGGACTTTTAGAAAAGAATGCACATAACTATAGGAGAGCTGTGTGATAGAGGTAGAAAGAAAAGGCACTTCTTTTCAATGCTCTTACATGTCATAATACCAGTTTCTTCTTTCTGCAGTCACCTGTCTCGTTTCTGTGCATCTTTCAACTTCTGCTTAAAAAAAATAAAGGCAGAGCACTGTCTTTCCATGGAACTGTACTGACCCCATTGCAAATCGCTGGCTTCACAGACTTCTTATTCCTGGTGTCAGCCCTAGTGTGAGCCAGCAGGCACTAGATGACTTGCAGAGTTAGTGAGTAGGAGCAGAAGAGCAGAGACACCTGGAATGGGGAAAAGAAAACCAGGACTCCCAATGCATGGTTTAGTGGTTGCAGACTTGCACAAATCAGACCCTTGTTTTTACTCTCGCAGTTTGTTTCTGTTCTTTTCCTCCTTACCATTTTGCATTCCAGTCTGATGGCTTGCTTTATATTCATGTGCCCAGATACCAGTGGCACATGCACATAGAAGCTGCAACTTGCTTTTTGTCCTTCTGCCTGGGGGCCAGGGGTCCGGGCAGCAAATGCAAGAGAAGTTGTACTTAGTGCCGGGATGGTGGTTGGTTTGTCACTTTTGCGGCCAGTGTGTATGTGCTGTGTCAAAATACTGCATGTTCGTTGTAGATGAAATGTTCAAGATACTTAGCTGGCAAGCTAATACATTAATATATTGAGGAGTTCTCTCTCTCTCCATATAACTCATTGACATGGCCTTCTATGATGGAGGAGCAGCACTGAAGGTTAAAGAAAGGGCA
>JANHGO010001803.1:0-32655 GCA_024606505.1 Aquila spilogaster
CTTTATTGTTTGGAATGGTTTGCACAGTAATTTACGAGCTAGCAAGGCTCATTTGATAGGAGTGTATGATGGAGTAGGTGACTACAGTGAAGGACATGTTTATCTTAAGGATACAGGGGAAGAACGCAGATACGTAGCATCCGTAATCAGGGACCTTGGGATAACAGCGCCGCTGGCAGATTCAGGCATGAGCCGGGTCCCCGGGACAAAGGAGCCCTGAGGGCTCGGTCCTCGGGCACACCGAGGCATGGCATGGGATGGCTTCCCTTGCCCTATGTGGTTGCTGTCACTGGAGATCACACCAGAACTGAGACGTGCCAGTGCACCAGCTCAGCTGGGGCAACCGCTCTGTGTGGGACCAATGTCACCGCGATGCCCCAGAGAGAGATTTTTATCATCAAAACGAAGGACAAGAGAGCTCGCACACTGCAGGAGGGGCAAGGAAATGATTTCAGCTGCATTCAAGTCTTTTTTTCCCCCCATGGTGCTCCTTGGAAAGCCTTTTGCTGGGATGCATGGTGGGCTCAGGCAGTCCCTGTTAGGAAATTAAAGGATTGCTCTGTGTTTGGGGATGGTTTTCCCCAGCAGCCCAAGGAGCTCAGGTCTCACCTGAGGCTGGATTCGTGGAGAAGCAAGGCTGAGCTGTGGGTGGTCCCAGTGACCTCTCTTAGCCATCCTGCCAGTGCTGTGCGTCGCTGTCCCTCTTCAAGGCTCCTTCATGCTGTAACCAGCTTGTTATTATAGCGTTTTTTATATTTAAAACGGCTTGTGCTGAGGAGCTTGAAGTGCTTTTCAACTTTAATTAAGCCCCACTACACACTTGTGTTCTGGGAAGTGATTGTCACTCTTACCTTGTAGGAATTTACAGGAGGTGGCAGGGCTCTGCCCAGAGTCACCCTGCTGGGCAGTGCCGGGGTTGGGAAGAGGTCCAGGACACCCACGCCTCCAGCCCCCCTGACAGCATCCTTGCTATCAGAATCCGCTGCCCAAAGCTGTCGTTTGAACAGACAAATTAAGGTAGCAAACTGTAGTTTTCTTGACTAAAGTCTGGCTTCCAGAAAAATCTCTGTAAGGCATGTTGCAGTCATCGAAAAACAAAAAGGAAATGGAAGTGTTACAACAAGTAACTGCTCTTTAGAAGGAAATGTGGTGATACGGGGATAGGTTGAAAAGCCTAACCCTTAGAAAGGACAGGGACTTAGAGTTTAATTGTCATCATTACAGACATAACCCAGAAAAATCTCCACAAATTTTTTGTTTTAATTTTGGCTCATCCGCCCAGCATTTACGGCTTCCCTCGGTCAGGCTGGACAGATGTGCGTACACCAGTCGCTGCCGAGGGTTTCCTTCTCCTGCGATCTGGTGCAGAGCAGGAGCGGGCACAGGGAGCAGAGCTTGCCAGGCACCAAAGCCCCAGGGCAGACATGGGGGTTTGCTCTGCACCCCGCTTGCACATGGCTGCGTCCCACTGACAGCTGCTGCATATGGGGGGAACTCACTGCATTTTTCTCTGGCTTTTACAGCCCACAGCAGTGTCCTTTCCCTGTCGCAGGTAGCCAGGGAGATATGGCAGCTATGGCAGCACTTGCTGCAGCTTCTGCTTGCTGGTGGGAGCAGGGCTGTGGTTTCAAGAGCTGTTCAACTTAGTGTTTGAATCTGTGGTAAGAAATTGAAGATAGACAAGAAGTATTTACGGTCCTGCTTTTATTCCAAGAGTGAGAAACAAGAGGGCAAACACCACCTTGACGTGCTTTGGCCCTTCAAGTACCTTGTGGGTGGCTCAGAGTACAAAAAGACCACTACTGTGAAAGATTTCCAAGTTGGAGACATCCTCGCTGCTCTGCCTGTACCCTATCTATCTTTGCTTGGGCACAGCTTCTGGAGCTGGCAAGATATATTTAACCCTGTGGCTGCTGCATTGCAATGAGAGACCATTAGCAAGCTGAGCAGCCGTTACATCCCTCTGTGCTGAGAATGCAGCCATTTATTTTGCTAAGTAGACAGTGTGTAGTGAAGAGTGTGATGAGAAAGGAGGGAGGGCTGGGCGATGTGGAAAAAAGGATAATTAAAAAAATGAAAGGAAATCTACCCAATTGCATTGACTGTTTTCAGGGGTTGTATTCCTCAGGCTATGTTCAAGATCTCAGGGTCTTCTCTGCAGTATGTCCTGCTGCCGGGTTGGGCGAGGGAAGGATGGGGCAGCTTCGGCCAAAGAGATGGGAAACTCCTTTTCTCCCACTCTCTCTTCCCACGTTTGACCGGTGAGCAGGACCCGCTGACTGCAGTGGTGGTGTAAAAGGAAACGATGGACCTCTTTTCATGGTCTTCTTCCACCGAAGTCATCTGCTGCTTTGCTCTCAGAGTCTTTAAAAACTGAATTTGGGGGGTTGGTGCTTTCCATTCTCCTTCACCTAATGACCATCCACCAAAAACCCTGCTGCCAGTCAGTTTGAGCTGTGCTGCTGCAAGGATTTTGCTCTGCTGAAATGAGTATCAGGCTAAACCGTAATACTTGTTTATTGTTGTGGTTTCCCCTCATTTTATTTGCTTCTGAGCCTCAAGTATGAGAAAACACACACCTGTTTGTTCTTTGCAGTTATTTCTTGGGTTGCTTTCTGAGGTCTTGCAGACCCCAGCTGGGAGATGCTGCTCCAGGCAGGGACCCTGCTTGCTCGTGCCTTGCAGGAAAGGGTCGTTAATGCAGTGGAAATACAGGAAAAAGGGCCGTATTGGTGTGGGGAAAGTAACATGCCCACTTTGTAGCGTTAGGGACGGAAACGTACAATTAACATAGCAATCGGCCAAGTGTATTCCTAGCTGACTTTAAAAAACTGTTCCTGCGCTCAGTGATGAGCAAAGAGAGACCGTATCGTATCCTTTGCTGCCTGGGGCAGGCACTGGGGAAACCCCAGCTGGGGCCACCTGCACCCGCTGCCGGGATCTTCCGAGGGCAGCGGAGGGATTTGATGCTCTTGCTCAGATTGAGCATTTTTTTGCATCAGCGTTGCATTTCTGCTTACAGCAGGGCTCCCCACTAGGCAGTCGTGCAGATTCGCAGCCTTTTGTCTCCAGCACTGGCTGCAATGATGGGCAACTGCCTGCTCCTCTGCCGGCAACCGACCCAAACGCGGGCAACGCGTGGCAGCTGCTGTCTGAGCTGGATCCTCAGAAGGATGAAGAAAAAAGTGCAGACGCTGAGGACTGCATACAGAGCCGCTATCAAGGGCCTTGAGACCAATTAGTCTATATTAATTACCTTTTGAGCTAGCCTGCAGCTTTTTGAAATTCCAGCATCATCCCCACCACGAACACCTTTTAGATCCTTCAAAGGGCCAGAGCTGCCGGGTACCCCGGGCAGGCTGAAATCTCTCAAGTTGCCCAGGCTCAATTATGTCTTTCAACACAGCTCGTCACCTCTAATCCTAAGGCCCAAATATGAGGGCACTGACCTTTTCAAGTCTTGGAAAGGTTGTTCAAATGAGGATGACAACCCAAAAGGAGGAAAAAAAAAAAGGAAAAGAAAAAAGGGAAACAGGAAATTCCATGTGACATGGAAATAATTTCTCGCGTCCGTGTGAAGGGTTTTACTCTGCCTTCACTTACATAATTTATCAATTTAGAGATTAGTAAAATTGTACTGTCTGCAAGGAGAGGCAAATTGGTGCATTACAAAGCTTTACAAAAGATCTGTCCTAACCGTGATAGGAGAGAGAATGAACTGCCAGCCCTGGACAAAGCAGTTTAGTGCTAAAAAAATGATAACGTCAGTTTTGGCTCTGCCTAAAATTTATATTTTACACAATGAAATGAGGGAGATTTCTGCCAAAGTCTTGAAATGGTGGTAAATACTTTCAGGTTCTTTGTTTTAAATTCGTGGGAAGGGGGAGTTATGGATGTAGTAGGGGGTTAATCTTTTGTGGGGGGAGGTTGTTGTTATTTATATTACGGTATTAGGGTGCTGAGACGGCTGGTAGTTTGGTTGGTTTTGATGGAGAAGATATAAAAATTTAATGATGGAAAACAGATATGCAAAGAAACAACAAATTATCTGCCTGAGTTGCGCTGCTTTTTCCTGGGCGAAACACAAATAAAGAAAGTGCATAAATGATAATGAACCAAAATGTCAATAATTGAAGATCTGAGTCACATGGGTAGGGAAACTTTTGTACTAATTATCCAAGTTTCAATCTTGCAGTGTCTCTTTCAGGAGCAGAGCAGCTTTAGCTATTTGAATCATTTCTTGATCATGCAAACATCCATTGAAATAAATTCATTTTTCTTCCGTGCTTTTCAACTCTTTTCCATAGCCCTGGGATGTGACTGTCTTTATATTAATAGGAACTGCTGCCTGACAACCATTAAATGTGCATTTAAGCCTTTTGCATACCCTGAACATGCTATAGCTGTTCCATGTCATGACTGCTGACGAGTGGGGTCAGGCCCTTTCCTCAGTAGATATTGCTGAGCCTATTAGGCTCTAACGGGGTTAGAACAATTGATATTTACAGCCCTGCCGCGGCCAGCCAGGTTTTTGCAGCCGGCAGAAGGGCTGGCAGCACGAGGGGTCCGATACTGGGCTGAGCCGCTGGCTGAGGAAGGTAGAAAGGGTGTTTATCTCAGTTCCCAAAGGGAGGAGAAATTAGGGGGAGAAGGTTGCTGGCTGGATGGGATGAGGGTTGCTGCTTTAAGATTTATTAACAGCACCAACTTTTTAGACCAAGTCTTTTGGAAATGCTCTTGTGGGAAGCTGAGCGCGTGGTTTGTCAGGCTGGAAAAGCAGGGCTCTGCTCACTGTTTCTCCCTGGGATGCAAACGTGCCCTTTGCCCCGTCTCTGTGCTCTGCCCTGGTCCCATCCAAAACACACAGTGATGGCACCTACTCGTGCATCGTGCGCTGGGATCCGCAGGTGCCATGCGCTGGGCAAAGGCACGGCAGGGATCACCGCTTGCTGAACACAACCCGTGCTCTGGCTAATCGAGGGGTTCGATAGTGCTGTGATTGTAACACGACGGGTGAGCTTTGGTTGATGAATGCTTTTGGGTAAGGCACAGAAAAAGGTCAGAAACTTGATGTACACAGAAATGCTGCAACTAGAGACTGTCTAAAGCCAGTGGTTTGGAGTTGCCACGCTGTGCTGCTCATGCCGTGCAGGTTATTTGCCAGGGGTGGAATCCCCAGGGCTCCCAGAAGCTGGAGCTTTGCGCGTCCAGGTGCCATGGCAAAGACCTGGGGTGACACTTGGGAAAGTGGTTAGGTGGAAGTCTATTACTTGATTTCATGAGGTTTTTTTCCTTTGGCTTCAGACAGAAGTGGAAACCAGAGCAGAGCCTGACCTGGTTACATAAGAGAAAATGTAAAAATAACCCATGAGCGTGAGAAGGGAAAGTGCAGGAGAAGTGGACCTGTGTGACAGTTCCTGGAGCTGTCCCGGCTCCAGCAAAGATGCTCCCTATCCTCGGTTGGACCGCTCTTATGGGGTGATTATTTCAGCCTACAGAAGCCTGTTGTTGCAATTAAACACTCAGAAAGAGCGGAAAACAGAAGGGAACAAAGCGAATAGAGAGGTGAAACAGCCTTGCCTCACTGAGCATTAAGAAATTATTTTCTGCTCTGAAATTATTTTAGGCCCAGAAGACAAGACAGAGAAGGGAGATGATGGACTTTGCTTGGAGCTGGGACTTTGGAGGACAAGAGGGACAGCTCTGCAAAACAGGGTCCAGACAGGTTTTGGGGTTTCGGTGTTAGGATGATACTTGCCGGAGCACTGGCTCGGGGCACTTCTGGTCTGTGCTGCACAGCTGCTGCTTTTCCCTTTTGTAGAGATGACTTAGGGCAAGGGATGAGGCAAATGAAGCAAGGCCTGGTATTTGCTTTCACCTAGGGATGTTGCAGGGCTTTGCTGAGATGGGCAAGTACTGTCTCATAAAGGGAGAGCTTGCAAACGCAGCAGGTTAAGTGACCAGCAAGGTGAGGCATTTGTTTCCTTAGCAAAGAGAAAGCAGAGCTCCTGTGCCCCAGGCTTCCTGATCCATGCAACTAAACAACAAAAAAATATAGAAGAAAACTGAATAAAGCTCATTCTTTCAGCTAACTGCAGGTGACCACTTTCCCAAGGTAGTTGTTCTCCTCTTTATTCCACTCGCTTTAGCATTCACTGGGCACAAGCAGCCGGCTCGCTCCCTCCCAGCAGGATATAGATGTCAGTCAAGACAAGGAAAGTCCGAATCCCTCATGTCACAGCGTGACAAGGAGGCCTGGATGGTGGTTAAGTGAAGAGAGTAAAGGCTGATTTAGCAGTCTCCGTGTTAAAAAGGCTTTGAACGGGCAAGTAGGTGTCAGCGCAAGGTGACTGAACAACAACCCCGGGCGTCCTTAGGGTGCACTTGCTGCTACAGTAAGAGCTGTTTGTGTGCAAATCGACTGCTGGAAATGCCAGGCATCCGACGGAGTGGCTGGTGTTGCCGCTACTTTGGTTTTTCCCCTTTTAGTTTTGAAAACAGAGGTGTTTTAGGGTTGTCGGCAAGGTGGAGATGGGAAGTTGCATTAAGAAAAAGCACCCAAACTGTGCAAGGAGCTGCCTGAGGCAGACGGGCGTGCCATGGCTTGCGGCCCAAATGCTGCTGGTGATGCCACAGGGATGGGGCTGGGCTGGGTTTGTGCCACCCTGGGGTTCCCTGCAGAGGGGAGCCCCGATTTCGGCCTCACCCTTCTTCCAGCCACCCGTTGCCGTTTTGGCTGGCGGTGCCTCACCGTGCCGCGTCCCCATGCCTGGTGCCAGCTGGGCTGGTGGCTCTGGCCGGGTGAACCCCGAGCACCCACGACCCACTTGCAGCCCCTTCCCCACCCAGGGCATCCAGGACTGGGCAGCGCTGCCAGCCCCCAGCTGCCGACGCCGCCTGCTTTTGTCTTGCTGACAGCGTATGTGGGGACGACTCGCTTTGATTAATATTAACACTGCGTCGGCGGCTCCTTTCCCACCGTTTTAGCAGAGGACTTCTCCTTCAGCATTGATCTGCCCTGCGTCCACCAAGGAGGTGAGGATCAATAGGCAAAATGTGGGCACAGCTCGCCTGCCGCCTTTTATTTATTCCTCCCTCTTATTTATTTATTAGTTAATCTGATTTATATTTTTCCAGCTGCTTTCATCTACCGCAGGGCAGTCAGGTCTGTTGGGGGGGGAGTCAGTCAGCCGGTTGGCCGTGAGGATGGGCTCCGTCTGGCAAAATTGCCCACGAAACAGTGCAATCCTCCATCCGACAGCCCGTGTCTGCTGCCGAATATTGTCATCGCGATGCTGTTTGCTGGGACGGTGCTGCCGGGCACCCCCTCCACCCTGCCCGCCATTGCGCAGCCCTCCGCCGCGGCGCTCCCCCCGCTGCCACCGCACGCCTCCTCTGCTCGCAGCATCTCTCCCCTCCGCATCCGCTATAATTGACATTTTCCATCTGACAGGTTCTGTTTTCCCTTCCCGCAGTTGCTAAGGAAACCAGAGAGAGGGCCCGGGAGCCATTAGCTGCCGTCATCGCCTGCCCGTCCGCAGAAATGTCACTTCTGCTAACGAACACTGGAGGGGAAAAAAAAAAAAAAAAAAAAAAAAAAAAGTTAAAACCCGAACAAAACGCGGTGCCAAGCTGCCGTCGTATTAAAGAAAGGGGGATGGTGTAACGGCCCCCCCCGTGTCACCTCCCCGTGCAAAGGTGGTGCATCCCCACCCCAACGCAGCGGCAGGGCTCAGCAGCCTTTCCCTGCTCTACCTTCGCTTGGGTGGCCCCTGCAAAACGTGGGGGCAAGGGCTTGTCCCAGCCAGGCACTGGTGCCCACGGGCTGTCCCCAGCTACGGGGAAGGGCAGAGAGGTGCCCGTGGGGGTTTCTGGTCTCCGAAATGGAGGTGTCGAAGCCCCAGCTGCCCTCCTGCAGTGTGCGTACCCCCCCAGGGCTGGGACCGCAGGTACGTGAACGGCCTCCCCCCGCGCTGCTTGCTGCCTCGCTCCTGCTGCCGTATTGCAATTTTAAATTCTCTTGAAGCGCTTTGTTTTTAAAAAGTACATGGTCGTCCTTCGCCGCTCCCCGATGTGATGGTGGGGAGACGGGCTGCGGCAGCCCTTACAACTCCCTGTTGAATTAAGTTTACAAATAACAAACGTCCGCTGACCAAACCGCTGTGGTTCTGCATCCTGCCATGCGCAGGTTGCTGTCCTGTGGAAGTTAAGACTTTGCTGCCGTCTTCATAAATTCCTGCAGCGTTCCTTTCGCTTCCTTTCAGAAACTTTTATTCCCCATCATGGTTTCTTCATTCCCTTCCCTTCTTATTTAGAGAAATGCCAATATTCTACTAATTGGAAAATCAGATACAACGTGATCCAGCAGCTTGTTGGAAACCCCACATGCAATCTGTGGTGGAGCTGGGGAGAAAGCTAAAATTTCCTGCCATCCCATTTTGGAACATCTTCCATGCTACTGTAATTCTTTACTCCCTCATCAAGATACCAAACCAAAGGAGACCCAGGCTCCTCGGAGGCACTGCCGGCTCCACGCACACCCCAGGTTGTCCTCTACAACCTGCTCCAAATGAAGATAGAAATCCTTCTCTGTTCTATCAAGTCTGCATGACCAATGCGGTTACTGTAGATTCAATGAAAATTTATTTCTTTTGCTCATGGAAGTGATCGCATGCGGCAAAACCTTCAGGGACTTCTGCTTTATTATTTGACATACCTCAGTGCACACTCACAAAATAACATTTTTAAATATTTGTCACAATCAGGTCTGGTTTTGGTGAGACTGTGCTATGCTACAGCTGGGACCAAGAACTGTATCTTTGCCAAATCTTAAGTTTTAAGAAAAACTTGAACTACTTGGAGGTTCAGATGACCTCTGAGAAGTTTGAATTTCTGGTCTCTGGAGAGTTACTGTTTGACTTTTGTGCTGGGTTTTGTCCTTTCCTGCTAGTGGTCCTTTGTCAGCGGTTGGCAGAGAGAGGAAAGCACCAGACCTGTCCCTCTTCCCTGCTGAAGACCTGTCAGTAATGCCAAGCAAAGGGTTTCAGCCCTGCATTTCCCTTCACAAATGCACGGCAATACAAAACTACGAGCCAGAGCTTTCCATAGTGTTTCTTGTGCCATAGCTTTGCCCGCTTCTAGCAGCCAGCTGAGGGTTAATTTGGCAGGCTGCTGGCTGAAGGCAGCAATTCAGAGCTAAAGGTGGTGGCGAGTGCCATGCTCTCTGGATCCTGAGAAGCAGCCCGAGACGGTGCCGCGAGCATCGTGCAATTTCTTGTCTCCATTACCCAGACCAGGTTTCCAGCCTCTCCCACGTGCCTGGGTGCTACTTGTCACAGATGCACAAGAAACAAAAGACTCGGTTTCTTTAGGATGGGCACAGGAGACCAGCAAGGCTAGGCGGCATTGGAGGGGACGGGAAGGTGGTTCATGGGTTTTTCTCCATGTTTTACCACCACAAGACACCTCCTTCTCCCAAGCACCAGCTGTGTTAGCAGGGGTGATGCACCCTCCCGTCCAGCCCCGTGCTGGTCTTGGGACCGTGGACCCCCCGTCGCTACTTGTACGTTGTCAGTGCCTTGTCCGCAGTTACCTCTGGGGAGTGTTTCCCTGACTTCAGAGCAAGAAATGGCCACGTAAAATGAAATAAAACACTTCCCTAAGCGAGCTAGGCAGGTCCCGGGCAGCTGCAGGGCTGGCGGGGCGATGTGCAGGAGGAAGAAGAGGGACGGAGTGTGCTGAGCTCGGTCTACCTGGCTGGCAAAAGGGGAGGGGGACCCCGGAGACTCATACACCGGTGTTTTGGCTGTTTGGTCTTCTGATTTTATTTATTTTTATTTTGCGGAGAGTGAGCAAGCCCCAAGGAGAGACCTGATGTATAGAGCTTTATTTCCGTCTCCTGCCTGCTTTATGGTATTCTTCCTTACCTCTGTGGGTAAATGTTGGCTCTTTAGTGGCAATGACTGCATCTATTATGCAAGGCTGAGGAAGTGGTGAAATAACAGCATGAGAAATGTGCTCGAATGAGTATTCAAATGCGAACATAACGAGTGCAGTCAGTGTAGCGCTGAGTCCTGAGGGACGTGGGAGCTTTGGTTCGACTTTTATTTCTTTAAAAAGAAAGCCTTAACCCTCCCACCCCCTGGGTATTATTTTCAAATTAATTACTCTCATTACATTAATTGTGTGAGTGCCTGTTCCATTTTCCCCCCTTTCAGTGGGTTAGGCTAGAACAGGGCTGCTAAAAATATAAAACCTAGGAATCGCACAGCAACAATTAATCCAGAAAAAGGAATGCTATTGCTGCACACACTGTCCTTGTTTAACAGATAATAAATAACAATTAATAAATGATCCTGTGTTGGAGCACTCCCTCCCCCCAGATGTAATGCTGATAAATTTCTCTCTCGCTTGGGGGTTAGGGAACGCCGGCTGTTTAAAGGCAAACTACAAATCTAAAATGAAAATTGAGTTCTGACTTGTCATATGGCTGAAATGCCCTCCCGTCTAGGCTGGGGTGGGCATTCATCGCAGCTGTGATGTATGTTTTAATTTACCTAGTATATGTTATTAGATTATAAGCCCCTTAGGGCAGGGATCTCATGTTTTATACCTCTAAAGCACTGCACACACCTATTGAACTATATAAATACCTTTTACAAAATGAATTTGTCCTCCTGCTGTGAAATCCTGCCATGCCTCCTGGTTTGCATAAATATCCTAGGACATATCGGTCTGCGGCGATTTTGACACGGGGGGTCCTGTGGAAATTCTGGTGGTGCCCATGTCCCAAATGCTGTGACAAATCTGACTGTGCCAGAGCGGGGAGAAAGGTCCAAGAGATTTTCAATTGTTTTGGCTTGGTTTTGTTGTTTTGGGGTTTTTTTCAAAAACTGTAGTCTTTTCTAGTATGTTTTGTGGGAAACATGCTGGAAGCCTGGTTAACTGGGACATTCAGCGAGTATTTCATGTCTTGGCTCCGTTTCCACTTTAGCGCTGTGTTTTGTGGGGCTGCCTGGGGGCAGGCTGGGTGCTCTTCCCACTGGTGTTTTCTCCCAGTTTTACCCTCACTCTGAAATGTCAGCAGCAATGGGCGACCTACCCCACTGGATTTTCATTTTTCCTGTGTTTTTCTTTTTTTAATCTTACCCTGCTGCTTAAATTTCTAGTTTAATACCGAAGCATCCCTCTCCCCGCCTTGGTGCTCTAGTTCAGCATCTTTTCACTGAGGATCTTCAAAGCACCGAAGGGAGTGATGTGCCAGGGCTCAGTGAAACGTGGTGGGAGATGAGCTCACCTTCAGTGATTTCTGCCTGAATTCTGGGAGCAGTAAATGCGTGTGCAGGCTGCTGCCCATCCATATAGGTTGTTGTGCGGTCTGGACTCACCTACCCTGCCTCAATCCTTAGCCCCAATTATTCTGTCAATAAACTCCTCTGCCAAACTCACAGCTTCTGTGGAAGTTGCAAAATATCTTAATGAAAAATATCCAGACTGCAAACACTTGAGAATCTACTGTATCTTTTAAGTTGATTTTAATTAAGCTTTTGGGTCTTTATATTAGTATGCATCTCTGTTCTGGTCTAAGCTATTGGAGTTGGGGATTTTTATCCGTTTATATTGAATGATTAATAGGAACAGGCAGATAGATCCATGTCGCTAAACTTTCTTTTCTTGTCACTGCCAAAGGCAGGCTTTGTGGCTCTCGTGTAGAAGTGCTACGCAGAAAAGTTTGTTCTCATTAAGTCAAAATATTTATTATTAAAGCAGTGGAATCTGGAGTTAATCCCTGACTTGAGTGGAGGTGCTTGCTATTTACACCGTTTTAAATGTCATAAAACTTACCAAGTGCTCATATCTCCGTGCTCCCAGCAAAACAGCATTATAAGAAATGACCGATTGCCCAAACTATTCAAAGAATACGTAGAATTTCCTACTGTGTGAGAAAGGCAGAACAAAAGGTGAGCCAAGAGCTAAATGGGATTAGGTGGTAAAATATTTTTGCTTGCCCTGCTTCTGCAAATATGGCTCATGTGGGTATGATATTCTGGGAGGACTGACCTTCCCAGTGCAAAATTTGAGCCTGCTTTCCATGGGTGGATCTCAGAGGAAGATAACTTCAGGGTTCCCAGTAGCATGGGGGTCGAACACAGCCCTACTCATCTCCAGGCCTCAGCAGACACCTTCTCTGCTGTCTCAGAAATGCTTCTCCAGGAGCATCCTCGAATCTTGGGGAGACCTCCAGTCGGTAAGTTCCTGCAGTGCAATTGCGTAATTAAATAATCCTCGGGATGTTTTGAGAGGATTTTCACAGTAGTGTTTATTATGTAAACTCTAGGCTGCTCTTAATGTCCTGGCTGCTGCCTGAAAGGGAGCAAGGGGGGAAGCAGCACCTTGTTCTTTGCGTCAGCCTAGACTTTAATAAGCAGTTGAGTTGTTTGGAGCTCACAGCAGAGCGGGTGAGATGAAAATCTGGCAGGTGACACCACCATCCTGTAGGAAATCAGTCACGGGCCCGTTCTCTACTTTCTTACCACTTCTGCACTGGGAGGACATGGACCGGGGTGTGTGCGAGGCCAGCGTACAATGTCACGAGAGCGAACCAGCGTGTCCTGCTTCCCCCAGGACTTTGTGCAGGTTTATATGGCTGACTCATGATAGCACTGCACTCAATAATCGTCTGGTGTGAAAGCAGCATGCCTGTTGCTAATATTGAAGAAAAAGTGTTTCCTTTGGTACTTGTGAAGGACGCAGCTGAGCAAGAGCTCTGCATGATATCCCACAGCTGCCTCTTTTGGTTCTGTCCCATGTAAATTAAATCACCCTGCTCCAGCTGGCCATGGTGCCTCTGGACAGCACAGCCTGTGTGCCATGGGATGTCACCGGAGCTGCTCCCGGTGGGGATGCTGGGTGGGGGACAGCAGGCTGGGCCAGCTCCACGCAGTGGCCCCAGCCCCGTCACTGCTTGGCCCTTCATTTTGCATGAACCGCGCGGAAAATGATTAATTAGTTTTCACTTGGCTCAAGCTCACTGCTCAATCTGTGTGTGCCTTGGAAAGCTGCGGACAGACCTGGCCTGAAACCAGGGAGCCTGGAGACAAATTGGGAAGATGGAGAAACTCAAAACAAAACGTGATCCACTAAAACAAAGGAACAAAATTTCCCAACTTCAGATTGTTAGAAAGGTTCATTTGGGATTTGATTTGGCTGGGAGCAATGGTGAACCAGCTCCTTTCCAGCGTCAGGCCATGGGCAGATGGTCTCTCCTGGGTCCAGCTGTCCCCACTGGGGCTGTAGCACTGCAGCTGTTGGGGGTTCCCATGCATGTGGCTCCCCATGATGGTGGGGAAGGTCTTTGGAGGGTGCGTTTCTGGCCCGGCTATTCCCCAAAAGCCACCCATAGGGGTGCCACCCTCCCCAGCTTGCTCCCATCTCAGGCATGTTGCTGCAGGGCTAGCAACGCTGCCACACGTGTGACCGTTTCCAAATGATTTGCACGTGTTGGTAGTTGCCTAGAAAGAGCTTTTTCTCCTGTTTCTGTGCTTGTGTTTTGCTTCCTTCACGTGCGTCTTGGTGTCTTCCCCCAGGGAAGGAAACATCAGGTGGGTTTTATGCCTCAAACAAGTTGGGGCATGAGCCAGGGCTGGAGCAGAGACCCCTTTGGCAGTGGGGTAGTCCCCCAAGTCATCGGCTACCACGTAGGACAGATGCTTTGCACGGCACCAGTGTCCGGGTTTTGCCAAGAGTCTGCTGAAACCTCCATGGTGTCCAAGGCGAGGAAGGTGCGAGTCCCTGTGTCACTGGGCTGAAGCCAGAGGTAGCTGTGGTTGCTGATCACCCCTAGTCCTTGTGCAGCTCCCTGGATGCCTCCAAGCTTGCCCCTGCTCACTGTCCAGGTCCCTGGGGCCCTCCCTGGTCCTCTCCAATGCCACACCACCTCCTGGGTCTTTCTGGGGTTTGCTCTAGGAGAAGAGGAGACATCCACCCAAATCCCTCAGGAGAGCAGTCTCCCGTTAGCAGGTTGACTTTTTGCTATCACATGTCTTTTTGGGGCAGCACTTGGAGCTGGTAGCATCAGTGCAGGGAGACAGCACTGAGAAAGCACTTTCTCCCAGCAGGCGCACGTGCTGGCCAGCCATTTACCTGGAGCATCCCTGGCCACCAGCTTGGGCTCCAGGTGTCTCACAAACTAGATCCCACGTGGGGTCTGTTCCGTAAGCAGCATGTACGCGGCAGCCGTCGGCTTCATCTAGACTATGTCTAAGCTGCTTTCTGCCTGCAAAGCAGGGTCCAGTGCTGCAGGGATGGGCAACATAATCCCAAGCGCCCCAGGCTACCTCCCTTCTCCACGGAGTGCACATGAGACTGTGGCTTTGCTCTGTCCCCTTGAACGGCTCCTTTAGTTGCCTCCCACCTCCTCTGCAGGCGCATTGGAGGGCAGACCTTCATTTTTATGGAGTGGGAAAGTACTGAGACTCGGCTATTTCACACAGTGAGGGGAAGTCACGGAAAGGGGAGGTCATGTTCCTGTCCTCCATGCACCATCCAGTCCCTCTGGGTCTGCAGAGAGGTGGTGCACGGCAAAGGTTCCTGCTGCCTGCAGGACCGGCAGGGCTGGCACGTGGCGGGACGGAGCCACCTCAGTCCCTACACAGCACAGAGCTGGGGTCAAACTGGCAGCCAGGGTCTGCAGGGGCAGACCGTTGGTATAACTGCACCCACGTGGCAATTGCAAACCAGGGTGCTGGTTTTCTGCCTGCACGGACGCACAGAGCCGCTGCAGCGGGAGCTGTTCCCCGGGGCGCCCGGGCCGGCTGCGGTGCTTCGGGCACGCCAGTGCGCTGCAAATCCTCGTCCTGGGGAGGGACGCAGACCGGCTGGTTTCACGTCTGGCCGTTGACAGGCCCCGGCGATGTCTCTGTGACTTGCTCTCTTATCTTTGCACCGCTTTGACGCCACGCTGAGGCTGGTCTTAAGGGAGACGTCTGTTAGCTCACAGGGCGAGCTGGGATGGAGGCTGCAGGATTTGTGTGCCGCTTCCTTGCTTGGCAGGAGGAGAAGCTGGGGAAGGGCAAGAACCTAAGCCTCTGGGAAGCTCTCGCACCCTTTGTGCTTGCCCGCAAAGATTTGGGAAGGATCCCCAAAGGCAGGAAGATCTTTTTTGGGGGGGAGTTGCTGTTTACTTTGGCAGCACAGGTGTCGAGCGTGGGATTTTAACGTCTCTAAGCATGAGCGTCCACCGTGGCATTGTTCCCGCAGCCCTGGCTGTGCGCTCACAAGCCTGCTGCAGGCTGTACTAAAAATAGGATGCAAACATCATCCCTCCGCCACCATCCAATCAGTGGCACGGCGCGGGGACGCGCGCCCCGCTCGCCGTCAGCTGCCTCTTCCCTCCAGCTCGCAGGCTGTTGACAACTCTGGACAGACTGGAGAGGGGGATGGTTCTCCTTCTAGGAGAAAACAAGAGCTTCTCCTTAGGAGTCAGAGGAGAGCTGGGCATTCGAGCGTACGGGGCCGTGCAGCAGAGTGACTCACACCAAGCCTCGTGCCCTTCGCTGCCCCAAAACTCTGCCCCGGCTGATAATGTTGGAAAAGCAATAGGGAAAGGCTGCAAGCGAAGGTGAAGAGTGAGATCATTTCCAGTGGTGTAGCCAGAGGTCTTATCTGTAGTGTCAGCATGCAGATTTGGTTATGAACAAGTAGGGTGAGGTTGCTGCTCTCATCTGCAGGACAGCCAATTTTTCCAACATGCTGCCGTGACCCAGAGTCTCTGAGACCTTGTCCCCTTTCGCAGGAGCATAATTGGGAGGCAAGGTTTTGGAAAAACTAGCCGGGGCGCGGTGGGGGGGCTGGGTAATTTGACAGCATTCTTCCAATATGTGCTGTTAAGCATCACCGAGTTGCAGATCATTTGCAGCAGCAAAGGGCAAAATCCATTCTTTCTTCCAAGAGGAGTTGATTCAAAACTGTTATTCCTTTTCCTCTACCATAATTGTTCTGTCGATAGTGCTTTGCAGAATATTTACAAGATATAGTAAATACCATAAAGTACCTATAGTCTTAGACAAATACAATATACAAGCCATTGCTTCAGATACAAGAACCATTGCTAGAAATGTAAATCAAACCTTTGCTGAGCCTCAGAATATGGAAGATAATATTTAGGTTTTATTAGGTTTCATTTCTATACCTTCTGTACATTCCAAGGTTGGGTTAGGAGTAGACATGCCAAAATCCTAAGGGGGAACCTGTAATTACAAGATTCACAGCCTGTTTATACAGGCTGATGAAACCTGAATAGGTCTGACAGCTACCGCCTTCACTTCCAAACTTACGACTGTATCTCCCATCCTTGGAGCACAAGGAGTTTTATCTGTTGTTCATAGCAGGATGATGTTGTAGTGGTTTACTTTGCAAGACAGTCCCTGTAGGCTTTTTCTTCTGTTGGTGAAGGTAGGAAAGGGTGACCTAGCTTTGCTGTTCCAGCGGTTGGGGTGGTACCGCTTGCTCTAGTTTATATCTGTTGGCTGGAAAGCTGTGCATGACCGGGAGGCTGTTTTGGCAGGCTCAGTGGATGGAGAGCTCGGGTCTCTCCCTGATTATGTGTGTCATTTCCATAACCCCCGATGGAAGTCCGGGAATCAGCACTTCAGGAAACACTCATCAAAACCAGCCCAAGCCAAGAGACGTCAAAGAATCCCAGAAGACTTGATGGAGGTACCCAGGAAAGTGTCTTTCCATGGGCCTCTTGGTTTTGTTTCAGGTGTTTCTAAGCCTTAAATCTATGCTAATATTTTACTGTCTCAGGAGACAAACTGGGAAGGACAAACCCACAGGAACTCTCCCTGACCCCCCTCCAGGCAGGAATTATAGTACGTTTTAAAAGCGACTAAAAGCAAAGCTGCTCATTTCTGCTAACCCCATCCTCCATGGCCCCTATCATGCTGCAGCTGCAAGGGCTCTCTGCCTAGATTTTGACTAGATTTGGTATTTGAAGTCTTCCAGATGTCAAGGCGCAGCTGAGAGCCGGGGCCCTATCCCTGCAGCCCCCAGCATGAGGACCGTGCTCCTGGCCCAGCTGCGAAGCGGCCACAGTATTCCAACCCAGACAGATCTGTTTGGGAATAAAGGGACAGAATACATCGGGAAAAGCTCCTGGGCTGATGCTGCCAAATTTGGATATTTTGCAACCCCCCTGAGGGGCAGAGCAGAGACATTTATGTTCACGGTTAGTGCCTTGAGCGGCGATGCAGCTCCTCCATCCTTCTTCCCAGGAAATCGATTCCTGCAAAGCCACAACCACATTCAGCCGGGCTCTGACTGATCCAGATGCCCTGTTGCTCCCCGGCTGGCTCCCGCCGAGGTTCTTCCTGGAGCCAGAAAGATCCTGTCCAACTCTGCATCAGGTCCTTTTAAACAAAACAAAAAAAAAAAACCAAAACAAAACAAAACAAAATCAATGCGGGAAACCCAGTCACCCCAGCACCACCCCAAACCCTACTATTCACCAACAATTCCCTTTTACTAAACCTCATTCACCATGAGGAGCCTCTCCTCTTTCAAATAGAGAAAAGGATTTTTTTTCCCTGTTCCCAGGACTTTTTCCTGCCATGCTTCAATGTTGCCCTGGGGGCCTTCCTCCCAGCAGCCTGCATTGCCACCATGAGTCCCTTCCCATCCACAGCCAGCAAACCCAGCTCCATCTCCTCCTCCTCCTCCTCCTCCTCCTCCTCCTGTATTAGTGTCCTGGGATGGCTCCCAGCGAGCAACAGGCTCTGCCGAGCCCCAGCCACATGTTTTATCTCCCTCCAAGATATAAGTTATAAGTAAAATAACATTATCTCATTGCATTACATCTCTCCATGCCAGGGGCTCTGCGGCTTTTTGTAATGTCAGAGCAAGAGCCAGGGAAGGGCTCAGTGCTGAGAGGGGAACAATAGGCGTTTAAAAAAATCACCATTTCTTTTGTATCAGCTGCATACTTTAAAAGGATCGTTCTTACCCTTTTAAAACACTATCTAAGTTTCTTGCTGGGCAATTAAGATTCCCCAAATGACAGTAGCTGCGAGTTGTATCTGTGGAAATGGATGCTGGTGGAGAGACATATTATACTAAAAGGTTGGTTTGGTTGTTGTTTTTTAAAGGGAGGATGTTTTCTATTAATTATCTTTTATATACTCAAACACTGTCTCCCATTACTCTTCCAAGTCAGGGACAGTGAGAGATGTGTCAGGGCTGGGGAGCAACACACAAGCAGTAAGATTAATTGACACTTAGAAATCAGATTGTGATGAATAGATCTCAGCCTCCCAAGGAGATCCATCTTCTTTAGGGTGCATTTAGGGCTCAGGCTGCCTTTAATATATGCAATGAAGCATCTTTACCTTGCATATGATACTGCTGCTAACCCCATGGCATGACATCCTCGCCGTGTATGGCTGGCTGGTGATAGGATATTTTACACTCCACCGGTTAGTGGTTTCTTGCTTTTTTAGGTACTTTTTAAAGTGCTAAAACGCAGCGTACACGAATCCAGCGGCCAACAGCCTAAGGGCTTCTGAACCTCCGGAGGGGCCAAAGATTTCTCTTTTCTTTCCCACTCTTCAACACAGATACATTTCATTTCAAGTGTAAGAGACATTGTCACCCTCAGGCAAACTGCCCCCTCCCCAAACTCCTTTTTAATCAGGCTATTTTCTGATGGTCTACCTCTCAGCTCAGTGTTCAAAGCACCACAGATGCTACTGTGGAAGTGATTACAATTTCATTAGCCGGGCAGGAGAAAAAGGGATACAGGAGGGGTTTGATTCAGGATCGGGAAGAAGGACGCGGAGCATGCCAATCAAGGAGAAGACAGGAAAAATAGATGCCCTAAACGTGTAAAGCCACATTGAAAAGAGCAATGCAAATAGGTGAGCCTGCAGGAATAAAACCACGGTGGGAGGCCGGCAGCTGGTGTGGGTGCGCACCTCAGCGTGCCCCGGCACCTGCAGCCTTTGCCAAGTCTTTGGGGTTATCCCCAGCCCTTCCTGACGGTGAAGCTGGGGAGAAAAAGGGGGGGGGAAATCTTACTGGTGGCATCTGCCTTTCTCCATAGGGTCACTGCAGCCCTTGCTGCCACGCAGCAGCTTCTCCCATCCTCTACCAGCTCTGCTCCTCGTACCAATTACTTATTCCGCTGTGTACTTTCCTGTAACTACCCCTTTGAAAAACAAATAAGCGGTTGAAAACAAACACATTTAGCTAGCCGTTTACATGGCACTTGACAAACACAGATTACAGCGTGTTCCTGCCCCCGAAGACTTCACAGTCTCAGGAAGGCAACACAAACATAAAACAACAGATCCTGGGAGGAAGAGCCGAGGCAGTTGCTGGTGATGTGCCTGAAGGAGGGAGGATGGGAAGGGAGAGGAGAGGTTCCTCCTGGCATTTGGGAAACGCTGGGAGGGAGACCGTGTGTAACTCTGCCAGCCCAGTCTTTGCAGGGTGAACTGTCCTGGCTCCCTCAGCACCGTCAGCTTACCCTGGCTGTCGGGAGGCAGCAAGTGCCTCAGTAGCTTTAAAGCACTTCGGGTTTGAGGCATTTTTAATTGCTTGTTTGGATATTTTCAAGTGCGTGAAGATGACTTGACTTTCCTCGGTCCTCGCTGCGGCATCAGCCTTGCCCTCCGAGAGACACGCTCGCATCCCCTCCTGCCTCGCAGAGGGGACAAGGGTGGTGGGAATGGCAGAAACCCGACGGCTTTGGGAACCAGAGGGCAGGGAATGTCGAGGAGTAACAACAGAGGGGGCTGGAAACAGCAACCCCGTGGCACTAGCTGTGCAAAACCAAGGGGGTCTTCTCCACATGCAGGGCTTGCTGCTGAAGGGGGATGCTGCATTCCCAGCATATATTTTCTTTTTTTATAATGCTGTGCTTTAAAATCCAGCGGTGACAAGGAAGGAGGAGAAGGGGATAGAGCATTTCAGCATTAACACTGCTCTTCTGTTCATAATAACATGCTGGTACTTTTAGGAGTGTCTCGGAGCTTAAGGGGTGAAAGGTGAAGTTATCTTTCAAGAACAGCACTAACACTACAGAGCTACTTAATGCGAGCTGGGAATAATATAGGGCCGCGAGTTTAACCGGACAACGTTGTACTGGGTTGGTTTCATCCTGTCTGCGTTGGATTGTAGTGTTTTCCTATTGAGTCAGGGGTTTAGTCTTCCCCCCCCTTCCTTTCTTCCCTTCTCTCCCCCCCTTTGCTTAGACCCGGTTAGCGTATCTGCTGCTTTGCTGATGCAGCGATGGTTCCTTCTGCTGCCAGGATAAGGGCTGGGCTGCTCCTGCAGCGGTGGCCTGTGCCGCAGTGCCCTTCTGTCAGCCCCTGGAGGGCCGGTGGGAACGCACGGAGCGCAGCGCTCGCTCTGTGTGTGTGTGTGCGCGCGCACGCGTGCATTCACGTGCATGCCCCCACGCTAAATCTTTTCCTCTCCCAGCAAGCTGTGCTGTGCACAGGAGAGCAGAGGCGATTGCTTCTGCAAGGGCTTTTGTACAAGAGGGAAACTCTGCATATCTTTCTGTATTTATCATTTTTCCCTTGTTCGTTACAGCATGATGCAAAGAATGCCTTTAGCCCTGCGCTGTGTAGGTCTCCTCTCTCCTCTCCCCTGCCCCAGGCAAGGCTGGTGGCTGGGAGCAGACTGTTCCAAAGGTGTCTGGGTGTGCTGCTCTGGGCAGGGAGCTGGGATTTTGCTCTTCTCCCTGGCTCTGGAGGATTCATCTGCATCAGCCGTTGCTGCCTCGGCAGACTGAGCAGATGCTTTTGTAACCAGCCTCATGTTTCTCAGGGCTGGGACAAGTCAAAATCTTGGGAATATTTCCATCTCCCTGCCTAGGATGTGGGAACAAGCGAAGGAGAAGCCCAGCGATGCTGACTCCCTCTTGCAATACTCCTTGTCTCATTTTAGTTTGCACCTGGGCAGTGGCAGGCAGGTCGTAGGAAGTACCATGCTGTGACACAGCCTGGGTGGAGCGGTATTTGTTAAGATGGATGAGGCTTTCCAGGAAAAACAAGGACCCTGTTTTCAAACTTAGGGCCATAGTTAAATCTGCAGGCTCTGGGCAGTGGAAAACAAGCTGCTCCTTGAGGTACAGCTTGCCACAGGCATTGAAATTTCCTTGGTCGGTGCCAGAGCCTGGCAAAACAGACTGGTCACGGCTGGGAGAGGCGAGAGCTGGTGGGGAATGTCAGCATGTCATGAGAGCATGAGCAAGGATTCACATCAGACCTTTATAGTTGCTTTATCCTAAAAAATGCTAGAGATCTTATTTCTATAGCCTTTTCTGCGTTATTTTTAGACTGGCTCCTAAAGAAGCGTGGCTTAGGTGATTGCACTCCTTGTACTCAGCCGAGACTGGTTGTCAAGCCTAACCTATTAACTTCTCAGCTCAGTGCTTTGCTTCACTGGCATGTGATTGAAGGAGTAAGATCTCAGTGATTTTAACTACACATTTCATGAAAGTTGGTGGGCAGGTAAAGGAAAGAGACTTAAACAGTAATAGACCCCACCGAGAAGGGCTGCGGCATGGGTTCTGGCGGTGTGAAACATCAGAGGACCCACCTGGGAAAAGAGATCTTAAACACAGGCACAAAATACAGTCACGTTATGAAATATTAGGCACCAGAGAGTCTATTCCTGGCTAAGCGTTCTCTAAGTGCAGTGACTGATGTCTGTAACAGGATGGTCTCAGAAGCTTTTCCTGTGGTCAGGATTTTCACATCTGTCTCCCTTCTGGATTCTTTAGTGGCTGCTAAGGGGTTGAACCCACAATCTGCCTTTTATAAAATGCCAGGCAATGAGACATGATGCACAGGAAATCAGCCTTCGTTAGTCCTCGTGTTGGAAGAATTACTTTCCTATGCCAGCGGGGTAGTGTATGTTCAGCAGGCGACCACCACCTTGGTGCCCATCTTGGCCAGTCTTCTTCAAGAGCAGCCCTCTGCCCTGTGATCCAGATGTGAACCGAGACACACGGTTAAGACAGCCCTGGGACTTCTGGAGAGGCTGTACAGACAACAGAGCTGAGAGCAAAAGAAGCTGGCATGACTTTTAGTGTCCTGGAGCAGCAAAGAAGGTGTTGGCTGATTTACTGCTCAGCAGTTTGGCTCTGTATGCTTTGAAACCACCTCCTTCCCCCTTGTTCCGTTGGTTTCTTCAAAAGAAAACTAGACCAAACACTGGGAAGGTACCAAGCTGCTGCGATCCCAGAGTGTCGGCAGCATCAGTGGGTTGAGTTTTACTGGAAAGCTGGATTTTTTTCTTCTTCAGGCATTTTGCGCTAGAAAGCAGGGTAGCCAGACAAATATTTGTTCACTGACTCCCTTCCTCCGCTGTGCAGCAGGGATCGTGTGGGTTTGATTTCAGTGTATTTTGGGAATGTGCCTTTCCCACTGGCACCCTGCAGCAGCATCCCGAAGCTGAGAGGTCATGAACAGCTGAGCTGCTCTCTTGCATGGAGCTAAACGTGAAGTACCGGGGGAGGAATGGCTGCAGTCAGCCGGAAAGGTCCCCCAGAGCAGCCAGGCTGCAGCGGCAGGATATTGCTCCCAGGTGGAAGAAGTAATGAAGGAAAATATCACAGAGTTTTGAAGATTTGAGCCTCCAAATTGCCCACTCGCTGCAAGAGGAGTGTTCCTGTTGCTCGCAGTCTGGATCTGGTCCTGGGGCACAGTGTAAGTTATAGCATTGCTGCTATAACCTGGCCTTTCCACCCATGCACATGGCAGGCATGCAGCAGAACTGCCAATCATTATCATCATCATCTTCTCTTGCCCAGGTTATACGTGTTCCTTTCCTGCCCAACGCCAGGAACAAATTTCTGCAGTGATAGCTAAGGGCTTGGGTACGTGGCGTCTGCTGGAACCTGGTTGGGATGAAACTGCCCTGAAGGAAGCACAAAACCCCCATGGCATCAGTGTCCATCAGGCAAGGATGTTCAGTGTGGCCTCCTGTGGCACCGGTGGTTCCCTGCAAGGCCTCCTTGTCCCCTGGGGTCAGCATGGACATATCATCGCCGTTCCTCACCAAAATGTCTTTGCCAGCATCAAGGTGATTAGCACGAGGCTCCCGATCAGACTCATTTTCTCCTTGTCTGCCGGTGCCTTGGGATTTTCAAAAGCCCCAGGGCTAAACCTTCCTTTGGGTTGTGGTATCTTCTTGGTGCAATGAATACCATCAGAAGAGAAGAGAAACGTGTTTGGGAAAAGGCTCCGGCTGCTCCTGCTCTCGGGCGATGCTGCAAACGCAGCAGGCTGCGTCGCGTCCTCGCGGCACTCCGCGGGATGGGCGGGTTTTGCAAGGAGGATGAAGAGAGTTTGGCTCTTGTGCCTGATGATGCTGAGAGATATCAGATCTCCTCACACAGCTGCGGTCTGTATAATCCCTCTGATGCTTCCTCCTACCTGCAGCTTCTTCCCACTGGCTTTTAATGAGCAAGGGCGACAGTAAACTTACATAATGAAGGGCAAAGTCTAATTGAAGCTTGATCTTTACTTTGCAAGACTCTGTTTTGTGGCTGTGAACCCCATGCCAGGCTACGCCTCGCTCTGCCTCATCTGCTTGTCCTTGCCGATGAGATGAGATGCTGCCTCAGGAGGGCCGGTCGCAGCGCTGAGCAGCTTAAGGCAGATTAGAATCTTAATTCTTCAGAGAATGATCTTCTGATCTCCTTCCCTCCCTGCCAGTCAGCAGCAGCTCCGCAGCCCCACATCTCAGTTTTCTGCCTCTGACTGGAGATGACAGCTGAGATGTGCTGGCAGGGGAACCGAGAAATCCATGGTTTGAGACGCGCGTGAGGAACGAGAAGTCATCTTCCCAAAATCCGAAGGTCCTCGGGCGCCATGTGGTGTTGCTGACCCACAGCCATGAGTCAGAGGTGGAGGCTGGTGCAACTTTGCCGTCCCAGCAGGACGCCAGCCTGGCTGAGTTACCCCCCTCCACCAGCCTGGTGATTAACCTATCCTGCCTCTCCTTTTTTGGAGGAGCCTTACATATTAAGGCCAAGCAGAAAGATCAGGCCTTCAGCCAAGAAATGAGTGGCTGGGATTGCAGGTGAGGGCTGGGAGTTCCTCCTGTGTGCACCAGCTCACTCTGGTGGCATCTGGACTCTGCAGAGCTCAAAGGAGCAAAATTGCTGCATATGGAATAGGAAAATGGCAGTTACTGTGGAGACAGGGGAGTGCAAATCAATGAAAAGGATTTTGATGGAAAAAGATATCTAGAGGAAGTCATAATGGGTAAATGCAGCGTGAAGTTCTCTGTAGGAAGACTGTAGTGCATGGCTGGGACGCTGCCGCTCATCTCCCTGGACGGGTGCTGGCTGGCTTTGGTCAGTGGCTCTCCCCAGCACTTTCTGTGTCTTGTCTTCTCCTGTCTTGCAGATGTCAAGCCCTGACTGCAAATGGCCTTATTTTAACATCTTGTATCTGTGCAGGAATGAGGGAAAAATGGTACAGGTAACATATTTCAAATCATGTTTTCATGCTGAGCTCATCACAAGTGCAGATGAACCTGGCATGCAGACCCTGCTCTCCCTGGCCTATGAACAGCGATTTGGATATGGGCAGCGGGAGCCCATCTCCAGGAGATTTTTCCCTCTTCTTTCTGAGCTGCAGACCAACATCCTGGTATCTACATAATCCCGCTGTGCACCCAGAGAGGTTTCAGGTTGAGAGGGCAGAGGGCTGTGATGATATTTAAAGCTGCCCCCAGCTGCTCGGAGGATGTGGCCATCATTCTTGTGTCCTGGCAGCTTGCTGGGTCCGTGCTGTTAACCCAAAGCAAAATAAATAGGCTGCTTATCCCATCCCTCTCCTGCTTGGATCACAACTTTTGATTTTGTCATAAAGCTGCTTGACTTGATTGAGAGCGCTATAATAATGATACTTACTGAGGAGGTTTCATCCAGCAATCTGAAATAGAGGTCCAACGATCCCCATTAATGAGCCTTTTATTGCGCCCATCTGGCTGCTGCACGAGCGTTCCCACTGCTGCTGGCTGAGGCTCGTGCCTTACCTCGGTGGCACATCAGTGCACCTCATTTACCCCAGCATGGCCCTGCAGGGCCTTAGACACCAAAAATCTCTGAAGCTTGGGGTCTGCATGACCTGGGCACGCGCCTCTGTCTCCCTTTGTGGAGCTCCTCGTGGGAGGGGAGGCAGAGTTACAAAGTGGAAATATTGCCAGGACTTACCCAGGGAAGGACGCTGTGGGTGTTACTGCCATTTGCACAAGCTGGATTAATACCTGCATTTAAAAAAGAAAAGAAAAAAAAATTATGTCGCTGCTGGTAACTTGCAGGCATCCTCGCTCTCCTTACAAGCTGGCAGAGCCTTCAGCAGCAGCAAGGCTGAGGTTTAATTGGGAGGCTACTGTGCTAGATTTTTGAGACCCTGATGAATCTCCTCTGTTTTGTAAACTATCCAGGGCTTTTATGTATTCCTGCTGCTAGTCCTCTCCACTCCCCAGGGACGGCATGCAAGGAAAGTATGTCCTGTTCAGCAAATTTATGTTTATTCCTTTAATCCTCCACCACAGTGGGGTGGCATCTCAGCTCAGTGTGCATCAGCTCACTGGGGACACGGGTGCCACCACGGCACGGTCTCATGCTCCATCAGGGACCGAGTACCCAAAATACAAGTGCGAGGAGTAGTGAGGCGGATGGCGAGCAGAGATGGGTGCTGCTGTGGGCTGGGGGGGGGGGGGACACAGCTGTCGGCAGTCGAGCTAATAGACTTGTGAGTGCTGCTGAGATAAAACAGCAAACAAAGAGAAAAAAAGGCAAAGGGAGGCAGGAATGGCTTTTCTTCGCTGCATGTGTTGTTTGACTGGAGGGTGAGGGAGGTGGTGGAGATGGTTTAGGTTCCCCCACAGCACCTTGGGTGCAGCAGGATGGGGGCTGCGAGCCCCCCTGTTCAGCCACGGCAGCTCTGGCAAATGCTGGACCAAATTTTGCATTTCCTCTAGCAGCTCCTGGCCGGGCTGATGCAGCAGCGTGGCATGTCTGTCCGTCGGGGCTATTTTCTGAGCTCATCCCTGTGGCACTGGAGAGTTCCCGTGATATCTGGGCGAGGGAACAGCTTTTAGGCTTTCACTATCCTTGGAATTTTGTTGATTATGAGTCATTTGCAAAAAAGCCCAAAACATGCTTGTGCTGCGAGTGATTTTCTGAGAGCAGCCGGCTCCTTGGGCACTGCCACCCTTCTAGCTCTCTTCTCTGTTTCTCCTGTGGCTGCCGGGCCTAAACCAAAGCTGGGTGAAGTCCATGGAGAGGGTCCTTGTCCATGGAGTTTGAATCAGCCTCTTTGCAAAGAAAGCTCGGGGCCATACTAAGGCATCACGACTGCCTGACTGGCAATCGCTGTCATCTTGCACAGGGTCAGGGATCCAGAGCAAATGCTTTGGTAAATGCCTGTTTTCACTCCTCTGGTTGTGTTCATGTTTCTTTCCCTGCCCTATCCTTGGGGCATTGCAGGGTAAACCTAAACTCACACCCTTTAGGATCAGGCTGCTCCCATAGTCCAGGATGCCATGGAGCACAGGGTAACACAGAGGCTGTCTAGATACTTCAGCTGTTGATACACATGAAAGCCTTCCAATTCCCCACCGAACCCAGGACACACCGACTATAACGTGCAGCATCTCTCAGATGACCATGCTTCTGGCTGGCATCTTTGCTCAGACGTGCAATGTACCTGCCACCGTGACAGCCTGACGGCCATGTGGCATTATAATAGGATTTGCTCCATGTCTATAAACTGTTATCCTAAATATCATCCCAAATCCTTTGATGCCCAGTGACAACCTGTCTCTTTAAATCTTTTCCCCCCCCGAATAAAGCGACATGCTCTCAAATCATCGGGAATTCCACGTATCCACCATATAATTGGATTATATTTTATATGTCTCCTAAAATAATGATATAGTTACATCTTATTCTAACAATGAAGCGACTCAGAACAGAGCAGAGACTCACCGTGGCTGTATTATAAATAATGCTGCCAAGCTGGTTGGGATTATCAGCAAAAGAACTTGTTAGCCTCTTGGAGAGCAGATGCTTAATTAGAGCTGGGTGACACAGATGGGTGCCTAATAAGGGGAAAACACCCGTTTTGGTATTCAAAAAGAGCTGGGACCAGTTGGTATGGCTTTTACCACCTTATACTTAACTATTTGCCCAACTACTTCTCTTCTACCCTCTGGTTAGGAGCCCTAGGTCCAATTCCGTCATCATCGCTGATGATGGATATTAGTTAGGTATTAGATAAAATGAATGTCAAGCTGAGGTCAGGTTCAGACACTGCATTTTGTGTTTCCAGAGGCCTGCTGGTATTTTGGGAATCACTTTCCCAAAGGCCACATGCAAGGGGTTACAGTTGGGGCATGACAGAGTTGAAAAAAAGGGATTCCCCGTGGGGAATGGAAAGTGAACACATTTGCAGACCAAATGAGAAGGGTATTTCTTTGATCTGGTTTGGCTTTTACTACAGAGAATGGCTACAAGAAGCAAAGTTATAATCTTGCCAAAATTTGAGGTGCTTAGTGACAGAATTGGGGTGTTTACATGATGGTGGGAGACAGGACTTGTGATGTTTCAGATACATAATCCGTATTTCTGCCTCTTCATGTTCAGTTTGGGTCTCTAGTTTCAGCTTACCTGCAGAGGGTGGAAGAAGGTTCTGGTGTTTAATCCTGGGGCCACTAATGGTTGCGTGTCCCTTGGCGAGGCATCCTAACTCAGTTGTGCCCCCAGTGAGAGTGAGACTGCTCCCCACTTCTGCTTGCTGGGCAGGATCAGGGCTCAGCATGGGGGTCCTCCAGCTGGGACATCTGTGGCCTGGTCTGCAGAAGCCCATGGCACTCCCATCAGGCGGGGGGTCGTGGTTGCTCTGCATCTCCAAAAAATTAATTTCTTTTCTTCTGGGATGACTCCAAGTGGAGGTCATCAAAATTCAAGGTTTAGCTATGGAAATGGTGGTCGAATAGCACCTTCCAGGCACGTGCTTGGGATCCTGATGTTTCGGATGTTTTCCCCTAGCCCCGCTCTTTTGGAAGCTCACAGTGGCTTTGTGTGGCCATTTGCCCCAGGCAAGCCTCCTAAATTAGACGTCTTAAATAAATGGCACGAACAAATAACTACAGAGAGAACCTCTCTTCCATGACATCTATCCTGGTTTATGTCAGGAAGCAGCAGATGGGTGAAGCAGACAAATGAAGACTGGTAGGATGAGAGGTGTGAAGTGACAACAGGATGACAAAGTGTTTTGCAGGATCAGGCGGCCACTGGCCCAGCCATACTGGGGGAGAACAGGGGTAGCTCTGTCCCAGTCCAAATAACTGTTTCACACCATTTTGGTTGGGACCTTCTTAGACCAACAAATTGCTCCTTTATTCCATTCTGCTTTGCTTAGAAATAGAGTAAAACTTTCTTCTTCTACAGATGCACACGGTACTAAAATAAATGCTACCTGTAGTAGATGGGGGCAAATTTGTGCTTCAATCCTTCATAAAAGTCTGCATAATCTAGAACATATAATGTCAGCATTTTGGAAAATGTTAGCCTAGGTCTTCCTGCCTTTTATAGAATAACTTGACAAGTCTGATTATCCATGCAAGTGTCTAAATTTTACTCAGACCTTGATTGAGAGGCAAGGAGTGACTTTTGGCTCACTCTCTAGTGAGCAATCTGGAAATAAAGAAATAAAAACGTCAAAGCACTTTTATCTGTAAGTGTTTCAAAACTAGGGCTTTAGGAATCACAAAAAAAAAAAATCAAAACATGTTTTCAGGAGTTTGTAGTACAAATTACCCTATTAAAAAGTACCCTGCTTATAAAAGGAAAAAAAAAAACATAACCGGTTTGAGGGAAGAAGTGAGAAAAGTATTCAGCAATGAGTGATCTTCACTGAATAAATTTTCTCTGGGCCATTGTAACTGCTGGAACTTATCAAAGAAACGGTTATTTTGATCATAAATGTAGTGGGTGGCATGATTTTCTTGGCATTTATTTGGCTTTAAGATGAACAAATTTTTCCCGTGGAAAAAAAAAACAACAACAACAACCCAGAAAGGTAGATAATTAGTGTGCTAATGGGTAATTTCAAAGTAAACGAGTAGAGCTCATACCTTCGTTCTGAATGGTATCTGTATTAGCTGAATATATTTTCCCTTTCTGAAAATGAATTTTCCTGCCTAATTCTCACTCTGGTGACACATTCTTCCCAGTGAATCCCGCAGGTGATACCTGACTGGTCACTTTGTCTTTCTGGGTGCTCCTGTGTTGGGTTATTTTGCAGAAGAAAGCACTTGTTAACTACTAGCCAGACTAAGAGAGGATGCTCATTTTGCCCAGATGCCGGTGCTTTACCAGCTTCACGTGCCTTTTGCTGCATTAAATCCACTGAATAAGGTGGCTTTCCCTACCAAAATGATAATATAAAATTGTTGCTTAGTAAATCAGGGGCACTTTGCAAAGTTAGACTTGGCAGATGAGTTTTGCTTCCTGTGGCTAATGCATGACATAGAGGAGGTTCCGTTTTTGTTTTTATCTCCCCGACAAGCTCCATTATCTTATAGACTTTAGGTCTGGAAAGACTCGTTTCTCTGATGGCCTTCGGATGAGGGTTGCTTTGCATCTGTATTCAGACCCCTCTGTTTCTTTGGCAAGCACCAGAAGATGGAGATTTTTCTATTCATTGTCCAACTGAAGACCTGTGCTCTGGAGCTGATAGCTTGGGTCCTTCCCAAATACAACCCCCCCAACCAAGGACTGACTCCACCCATTGTTATGGACTTGCCTGGCATTGGGAACACAATGGCCCAAATGGGCCTCTTTACTCTGCAAGGGACATGCTGAACTGGCCTTTGGAGTTTTGAAAAGCCTCTTTATCTTCAAACAGCCTGATTTCCTCTGTTCCATCGTTGCCCCCCCCTCCCCCCCCATGGCACCTACAAGGACAAGCAGGCGGAAAATGGGTCATCGACTCCAGCACAGCCCAAGGGCTGGTAGCCTTTATGCTGTTGACTTTTCAGTGTATAAATAGCAGAACAATTGAGTCAGAGTTATTTTTATCTATCGCCCTTAACATTACAAGAGAGTCTGGGAGAACAATAGGGTCTGGTCTCATTGGAGAAGTGGAAATTTCAGTAGCTCTCTCCCAGCTGACTCTGCTCAGATGGGCTCCTTGGCTCTTTGCATCAGGGTTGTGATGGGAAAAGGGGGGCTTTGGGGCAGTGCTGCGTAATGAAAGCTGTAATTGGCGTTAAAATGCCTCCCAAGGTGGTACTGCCGGGCATTAAAAAGAATATTGTCTTTTGCATGGGAATGATTAATTCTTCGCTATTTATGTTTTTGTTCCTGGATATCTTGGGTGGAGAAAGAGTGAAACCTCTGTAGCAAACGCTGAATGCTCTGGCAAATAAGCCCTACCTATTTCCTACATTCCCTGGCAGTCCTGAGTGCTCAAAACCAGAGATTTTCTTATCAGCCAAAACCCAAATCGTGCAAATATTATCACCAGGACACAGGAGACCTGCCTGAGCTGTGTGCACCAGAAATGAATCTGGACCGCCCGGTTCAGGGAGTCACCCATGTAGCAGGACCCCCCCGGGCACACCGCTGAAATCTGGTTTCTCTGAGTCACATCTCGCTCAGCTGGAGGACACCACCTGCACCAGCTCCAGACCCTCCAGCCAGAAACCTCTCCTGGGAAGGAAGACAGATAAACTGCCTTTGAAATGATACAGTCAGGGCCATCCACCTTCTCCGTAATCATTTTGTGAGCAGCTTGCTTTCTTGGGATGAGGGAGCCTGAGGTTTGGTTTCCAGCTTGCCTAAGAGGCTGACGCCCACCTCGTGGAAATGCCCTATATTTTGCTGAGTGGCCATATTAACAGAAAACACACAGATGACCCTGAAAGCAGAGATCAGCAACCCAGGGTTATCGCTCCTCGTGTGTGCCCAGCAGGTCTGCAGGTCCCCTCCTGCTCCACCCGTCAGTGCGGTGAATCCGGCTGCAATGGTCGGACATGGCTGCGGGAGGGGTTTTCTACCTCGCTCGCAGAGTAAAGATGGAATCGAACTGAGTCTCCACTTTGGGGTTGAATGCTCAGTACTAGATGCATCTTTACTCCTCCTCCTCTCTGTTGCAAGCCAAATGCTGCAAAGCTTAATCCTGATGGGCTCTCACTTTTTGAGATCCTCCTTGCTGGCGCTGGTGGGGCTGACTTGCCTCTTCTCCCACTTGTCTCCATGGGAGTCCAGTCCCAGCACCGTGTGGGAAGGAGCTGAATTGCAGCCATGGGGGTGTGTGGAGGAGGAGGACGCAATGCAACAGGCGTGATGCCCTCCAGGGCTGCCAGAGACCAAGCTTTTTCTCCTGGTCTTGCTCCCCAGGCAAGGGCCAAGTTCCCCTGCCTGTAATGCAACTGGGAGATTGAAGTGTCCCTTCGGCTCGGGGCATAGAGGGAGTGTGATCCTGAACAGGAATCCTGCAGCCGGGGTTGACGTCACATCCACACCGTGCAGTGGGTCAGTTGCCGGTGTCTTGCCACCCTCTGCTTTGTACCCTGTCCTCTCCGAGCTCAGACACCAGCCTCACTGCTTTCACAGCTTGCAGGGAGCTGCAGAGCAGCACCTGGTTCAACACAAGAGGGAAGACAGGTACTTCGGTGTTGTCTCTCTCTCAGCCTCCCAAGAGGCTCCTGCAGGAGCAGCAGCCTGAGAGCAACAAGCATGATTTCATATCAGGAGGCTGTAAAACATGAGCTGGGCTTTCTCATGCCATGAAACTGCACTTTGCCAGAAGATCCCCCTCTTTACAGTTGTCTCGGTGTTGCAATAGCATCTGTGCCAACCAGATTTCTGCTTATGCTTTCAAGGACATTTTAATTTTTATCATCTCTGGGATCCACTGCCAGAACTTCTGCTAATGTTTTTGATTGCCAGATGAGCATCGCCCTGTGCTTTCATTGCTCTCCGAAAATAACATCTTAAACTACATTATGCTGAAGCTGCTCTTCAAAGGCTTCTCAAATGCCACCAAGCCAGTCTTCTCTGAAGCAACTTGGTGATGACATACAGCCTGGGCACCTCTGGTGTGCATGCTGTCATGCCCAAAGGGCTGTCCTGGCAGGGTGGATCCCAGCTCCCGGGCTGCTGACGGGGCAAGATCCACGCCGATAGAGGACTCTTCCCTGATGTGAAGTGTTTGGCCCCATGAGGTGCTCAGCTCTGTACCTGCAAGGGTAAAAGCCTTGGACGTAAGCAGCTGTGGGATTCTGCACTGGAACAGGGGTGTTACCAAGTCCTGTATCTATGTGATCATGGACATTTCTATATCATCCTACATGGATTGCTTTGATGGAAGATGAACTTGGCTCTTGGTGGCCCCTATGTTGGTACTCCTACCTAGCTGCTGGTTTCAAACATCCCAGATGGAATAAGGGAGGTGATATGGCTTTTCAAGCTGACATTATCGTGTCAGGTTTTGCAACCACGATGGTTGGGTCCCCATGGACCAGAGTAAATGCTGGGGGAGTGTGCTGGTTTTGGCTGGGATAGAGTTAATTTTCTTCACAGTAGCTGGTATGGGGCTATGTTTTGGATTTGTGCTG